>JAASAY010000533.1:0-35028 GCA_014822085.1 Fusarium stilboides
CCCCCCCCCCTGCAATGCCGACCACCATGATTTCTTGTCACTGACCTTGCACCCTGCGTTACGTCAGCTGGATCAACGCCCAAAAGTCGTGGTTTTGAGCACGAACCCAATTGAAACGGCCTACAGCTACACACTACCAAGTCTACTAGAGCATACCAAATAACAATTAAAGCACATTGGTAAACATGAGGGTATCAGAAGAAGAAATGGCTCCAAGGCTACCCCCGTTGCAGACACAACTGCAACAGATGTGGCAACAGGTTATGAAGCTCCAACAACAACAGTTGACTCAACAACAAATCGCAAACAGGGATAGGGATCAGATCATTCACTTGCACCAGCGAATGGAACTTCTGGCGACCCAACAGCAACAGATGATGGGACAACAACTGACGGCTCAACAGCAAATGGCGAATCCGGTTGGAAACCAGATACATCAACGAATCGCACCTCAGATGAACAACCAAGTGAACCAGCCAGTGGGACATACTCGAGCTATCCCCCCGATTCCAGTGATGCTACCTCCAGTGTACTTACCAATTGGCAAATCGCACGGCGACATTCTCACCAAAGGGCTAAATAACATGAACCCTAATGACAGACCAGCAGTTTCGCAATCTCCTCTGGGTTCATTTCAATGTGCTTGCCAAAATGGCACAACCTCTACTGCCAGACCTGTGTTCCACAATCCCAAACCAGGCGTGCCTAGCGAAGACTTGAAAGAAGCTTTGTCCAAAGGTCAAGTCAACTTTGCACGTCGACTGCTCGCAAATGGAGCACCCATCGACGCCAGAACTCCCCTTTGCATCCTCCTTGCTCCAGAAGACCACCAGATTCCCTTATTTGAGCTCCTCACACAATACGGCTGGACACCAAATACACCAGGGCACTATGGAGCTGTCCTACTCCCCAGCGTCGTCACAAACGATATGCTCCTCGATTGGTTTCTTGCGCATGGTGCAGACCCCAACCTCGGCCAACAGCAAATCATGACAGACATAAAGGGCGGGTCAGATACAAATTCATGCCAAGCGCTCTCATCGGCAGCCATTCAGGGCAGTCTCAGTGCAGTGCGGAAGCTCTTGAAGGCTGGCGCCAAGGTTCAAAATGGGACGCCTCTATACTTCGCAGTATTTCGTTGCCCACCCAATGTAAATGCTCTCGCCACGCACGTCACACAAAGCAAGCCATTCGACAAAGCCCAGATCCCCATCATGGCTCTACTTGTGGAAAATGGCGCAGACGTGAACAAAGGACTTCAAACCCGCCAGATGAGTCCGAAATATCCGATTGTCATAGCTGTCATGGCCGGCGCTGTCGAAAGAGCAAAGTGGCTGCTTAGCCAGGGTGCCGATCCCCACCTAAAAGGTGCGTACGGTAGCGCAAGCGAGTATGTGCGAAAGCATGGGAGCGCGGAGATGAAACGGGTGTTTGGAATGGCTACTAGATAGGGGTCAAGATTTTCGTATCTAGTTAACGAACTGGACTATTCTATAGCTTTTCTGATCCGCAATCATACTTGGCATTAGACTAAATGGTTCTCCCTAATCGTCTCTCACATTTTCCTTCTTTCAGTCTGTTCTTTTGTTGCAATCTCACTGACCCTCGACTGTTCCATCAATTATCCCATCTCAGCATCGATGCAACTCCTCCATCAACAAGTATATCAGTTCCTGTAATGAAACTCGACTCGGGGCTGACCAAAAACGCAACCGCGTTAACGATATCCTGCGGATTCCCAACCCTTCCAGCAGGACTCGGTTCGATAAACTTGCCAGCCGGCCCTGCGATTTCTTGCCGGCCAGCCTCTGTTGAGATGACTCCTGGGCTGACGGAGTTCACCCTCGCGCCACGCCGACCCCAAGCACTAGCAGCACCTTGTACGCGCAAGATGTTGCCTCGCTTCGAGAGTCCATACGCTTTGGGGGCCCCATGAGGATCTGCCTCATCAATCTTGAGAGTCTCGTGATTCATTAGTTTGTCGCGGGCGGCAGTTGCGAGATGCTTTTCCAATTCGGATGGCAGACCTTGACCCAAATGACCAGCCATGCTAGAGATGCAGACAAGACTGGTGCCGCGTTGTGCAAAGGGCAGAAAAGCGTCGATGGCATTGGCCGTGCCCCTCAGGTTGACATCAAGAATCCGTTGAGCATGCCCAGCTGAAGGCGAAAGACCAGCCGTGGACACTATCGCCTCGATGGGTCCAAGATTTGCCGCTGTTTGAGCAAGTTTGCTCACTGAGTCAAAATCGGCGATGTCGACAAGAGAAGTTTCAACGGAATAGCCTTCATTGGTGAGAGTGCGCTGAGTTTCAGACAATAGTGTGCTTGAAAAGTCGCTGATGAAGAGACGGCGTCCAGTACCGAGGCGTCGGGCTACAGGAAGGCCCATACCACCACAGCCTATAATGACCACAACTTTTTGATCCATGATTTCGAGATGTATCCGAGGCGATTTATCCACAAGCAGATTGTTCGTTTGAGAGGGCTATAGGTACCACGCGGAAGAACCAGTATTTTCAGTTTTAAAAGAAGATTTGAACATTCAGAGAGCAAATAATGTGGCCTTGTTCTTTCCGTCACTGGGGATGTACGGTTCTTAAAGCATACCACATACCCTTCAGAGTGTAAATTACGCTATGGGGCCTCATTTAATAAATAAGCGAAAGCGATACCGAAGCCGAGATAGGATATACCGGAGATAGTAGTAAGACAGAAGGTGAGGCTTGGAGGTAATTACACAAATCTATTGATCCCGTAAATATATCAATAATGAGATGTATCTGAAACTAACTGACCTCTTGTCTGGCTTAGGCAGAGGAAAGTAGGGTCTGGAAGGTCTTCTTTTGGGTGCGATAAGTGTAGGTTAGCCAAAATCATTTGACCCAAGATAACGCACGGGCGGGACACCTTTTCCGTTAAGCTACCGGCGTCGCCGCCGCCAAGACGGAGTACATTATCAGAACAAATACAGCCTCTTACTTCTGCGCGTTTTCTCAATCATTTCCATGTCCCTCTCAGCTTTTCGGGGGTGAAAACCATCGAATGCGAGGAGGGTAATTTAAGCTTAAATGATAGCCAATCAATCCGCGTTAGCAAATAAGCTTGAATCTCAAGGTGCAACCGGAATTCTTACTCGCAAAGGGTTTACGTCGCAACCTTGAGTAACGTCATAAGGCATGAAGATAAACATGATCTTTATAGGGTAGGACTTCCCATTCTTGGAGATCCCATGCCTAGAATAAAAACGCCTCGTGACCGGGCTTTCGTCCCAGCAACAGGGATAATCAGGCTGTGCGCAGGCCTCCCAGGTGGTCCGCTAAATAATCGGCACTCTCTGCCTAACTTTAGGTAAGAATAGATAAAATAATTTAAGCACTTTAGGATGTTTTTAGCTTGAAATATGCTCTAATTATTATAGTAGCTTATCCTAAAGTTAGGCAGAGTGCCGATTATTTACTAACCCACCTGCCTCCACAGCATAGAGTCCAAATCAGGGACCAACAGATGGGGCGGTGCAGAAACTCATCCGAGGCTTCTCATAGGCCCTGGAAGATCAACATAACCCCTTGGACCCGGTTTTTTTCAGCAGGTACGCGTGTCGAGACACTAAAAACCTTATTTTTAAATATTGACCAGGCGCGTTTTCAAGGTCAGATTTCGCATTTTGCACAGTCTCGTCGTTTTCTGGTTAATCGTCCTCAACTTAGAAACAAAGGCGAAATCTCATCCAGCTTCTCTCCATCATCTGCATTCGCGTTTCAAGGATTATAAGCGCGTTATTTCAAGCCTAAAAAACACGAATTTCTAAACCGAAGCCACTATGTGCTTATTCAACCTATTTTCCAAGGAGGAAGACACAAAAAACGACCTACCACCATCCCGACCTGCACATTTGGGACGAAGAACTCCAGAGGCTACTTCAAGACTCCAAGGAAGCAAGTTTGCAAGCGATAGCAGCCGGAGGTCATCATCAGATAAGGACAATGGAGGATACGGCCATGGTTATAGCTCTGGGAATGGATCATTAAGCGTCGGCGGGCCACATGGCGGCGGCCTGTACGGTGGTGTGAATGGAGGTGTTTATTCAGGAGTCAGTGGAGGAGCGAACGGAGGAGTTAGTGGGGGTGTCTATGGTGGTGTTTCTGGAACATCACATGGTGGAGGACTAGCACCTGCAGGAGGGTATGGGTCGTCTCCGGGGGGAGGCTATGGCTATCTATGAAGAAAGTGGAACAGGCGCAACGACTGATTTAACTTGGAGGTTTCACGGCGTTATCTTGGCCGGTTTTGATCAAGAGATCATGTTCTGGACAGCATATCACACAATTTCTTTATGTAACATTGATACCACAATTCAGAGCTGGATCATGCTCCATACGATTTGATACCATTGTACGTATGTTTCAAACTAAGATGAACAAGTATTAGTAAGACCTCTAGGACCAGAGTTTGGTTTACGCGTTGCAGATTTTAGCTGGACCCTATCCTCAAGTAGTGACTGCTCTCTTGATGGCAGTACAGTCTCGCCTTGTGATCATCCCAGTAGGATGAAACTTAGTCCAATTGGTCCAGTAAGAAGACTACTGATTTATTCTCCATGAAAATCTCCACGGGAAAGTCATGTTACGTTGTGGGAAGTCGTTGGACATGCGTTATCCAGAGCCCAGATCACGTGATGAGCAATGGTCCGGTGACTAGATCAAAAGAGCGATTTATTGCCCGAGACCTTCGGACCTCGCTGATCAAAGTCAAATCTAATCCGCGATACAGCGACAGACAAGCATGGAAATCCCGGCCGAGACGAATCAACACCATCATACTGCCTGCTTCAACTGTCGCTCATCGAGGCAAAAATGTGATAGACTGGAGCCTTGGTAAGATCTCGATTGCGGCTCTCTTCTGCCTAGCATCATCGCCTTTTACTGACTGAACCGTTCTTTTTAGTTCACGTTGCGCTTCCCATAATCGTACCTGTCAATATCCGGCGCGCTCTAATCGTGGCCGTAAATATGGAAGTACTAAGTAAGCCAGTCAATTGACGGGTTTTCACCTGAGTCGAAGCGATCCTGACCCTTCAAAAGCAAGCCGGATACAGTCAACAAACTTCTCGTTCGAATAGAAGAGAGTGGTCGTCGCGAGGAGGTCGTTGCCGCACTTATGGGCTCCAATCCTCCAAGTCCGATGACTGTGTCCCCAAAGAGGACTCCATGGACACGGACATGGACGTCCAATTCGCCTCTGGACAATGGTCGCGACACAAATTGCGGTTCCCCCAGCTTAGCTACCCAGCGGAACTCACCTGCCCAAGACGGGAACCAGGAAGTTGAGTCTTTGGTATCGCCTCTCCACATTGTTACAGCTGCAATCGCAGCCAACACTGAACCAAGATGCGAGAAACTCGGCTCTCAGGCTTCTCTCCACGCTGGACGGATAGCCGCCATGGCACCAATCAAGGAGAGACTCAGCAAATACTTCGGTAAGTCAATCTCCTTATCGCTGGCCGTTTGTCACTGAAATCTGGTAGCTTCACATAGGGCCCAGAAGAAAGACTGGGAGATTCTAGCTGCTCAATCAGTAAACTCTTCCTTCAAGTTGGAGAGGGGCACTTGCGATCCCATATCGTCTCGTTTAATTGACAACAACGACGCGTCATTATACTTCCAACTGTGAGCTTAGTTTACTTTATCATCACAAACTCGCTCAGAACGGATAGCGGCTAACAGGTACTAGCTTTTTCCAACTTCGGAACCCCGTCATCGGTCTCATGGACTCTACTCTCCATACACCCGAATATGTGTATTCGACTTCCTTCACCTTATTCTCCGTCATATGCGCACTCGGGTGTGCCGTCTCAGTACGCCCCAGGGACCGAGTCATCTACCCTGTCCTGCTATCACTAGCCGATGGCAACCTTAGATGGTCTATTGCCGCCGCCGTTAAATCACTCGCAACTGTCCAGGCTATAATCAATATGCAGTACTGGGCTCCTATATGTCCAAGACAAGCAGATGACCCATATTGGCTATTTGTGAGCCATGTGAGTGAAGACCAAACCCTGCCTCAAAGATTTGATATTGATGCGCCCATAGGCTGTTCAGCTAGCCAGGGAAATTGGTATCAACAGACCAGAGATCATTAGTGAATATGTCAACGCAGAGTCTCAAGATGCATCATCAGAGTTCAAAGATCGATGTCTTCGAAATTATGAAAGAACATGGTTCTACACCTTTATCGCAGACAAGGGTTTTGGCATTGTTACAGGACGCTCGCAGGGTGTTGGTTGGAGGGAAATGCCTCGTTATGCATCAGAGTGGTGGAAGAGGTCGATGACAGAACCCACGGATCGTATGATCAGCGGCATGGTTGAAATCAGAGGCTTACTGGCAAGTTACCTCTTTACAAGCCCCAGATCTAAATTGACGCGAATGATCCCAACAGATTCAGGCTATGGAGAAACGGAGACAGATACAATCGACACCAAAGTCAATTTTAGACTGGCAAAAGGAGGCTTACGACACTCTGACTCGAATACGGAACGATCGCTGTGAGCCAGACGATCTGCCATCTGCGAGATGTTTACCGATTCTGGCCTTCTACATGGATCACAGCCTTCTGGTCTTGAACGCTCAAGCTCTCAAGGATATGACCGCTGCTGATGACAGCGTCGTATCGACCGCAGTTTTGACAGTTGTGCGAACGACTATCCAGGTTGCCAGTCGAGCTCTGGATCTTGTGCTCGCAGACCGGACCATGACTGAACTCTTGCTGGGCTTCCAAAACAACCAATACATCATGATCTGCCATGCTATAACTGAAATCCTACGGGTACGTCCATGCATGACTTGGGCGACTTTATCTGTTCGCTGACCGAGCCACAGGCTATCAAGAGAGGAGGGCTGACATCTGAAGAAACTTCACCTGCTGTGGAGAAGGTGCTTGCAATTCCGCAGTTTCTTGATCGTGTAGTGCAGCTCCTTCCATCTTCATCAGCTGGGCATCTCTACTTAGACCTTGCTCGCTTTTTCGCGTGCCAAGTCGAAGCTCTGACAACTGCTTCAGATGTGCAGACCGTTCGCGAGACTATCGACTCCGGAATGTTCTCAGATGACTGGTTCAAGACTGTTGATTCGGGGTTACCAGATGCTGCCACATTCCTAGATATGGGCTATTTAGGGCTCGAGCAGCCTACAGCGAGTTTTAACGATTTACAGGACAACAATAGCTTCAACTATACGATGTAGATAAGCTTAATTATGTATACTACTTAACGACGGAGTTCAACAGACACGCGCATCTGGGTGGGCTCACCATCGACTTACTTTAACGCAGCGCACACTCTGCTTGTCGTGCCTAGGGGGTTCAGTAATAATCCGCACTCTCACTCCCAAGTGATTCAATATTATCGTTACCTGCAGTATCATCATATAGCATAAGTTTATGGAACAGATAGCCTAAGAGTCCTCACAGTTTAGGCTACAAAATGATCTGAACTTCTAAGATTTTATTAAAACTCATTAAGAATTATGGCAGAAGAGCTATACCTCTATCTCCCGGTTAGTCTTGAGCCCCGAGGTGTGCAAGGCAGGAAACAGCGCAAGTCGGGGATCTACACTTCATATTAGGCTGTTTCTCTGACCGTATCGGGGTGCTAACCAGATCAAGTAGTGATCTACTAATATACAGGCGATATCTACGGACTTCGACATCCATATGAGCTAAATAAGTCGATTTAGTGTCCAGAAGACAAATAAGCTTTCGCGTTATCTTGACGACGAATTATAATAGTACCTAGATGATAATATTTGGGGAGTTATAATGTCTCTGAGTGTGTTTGACCCCACGTACGTGAATGCTACAAGATTAATAGTCGGGATAGAGTCAAGAACAAAGTCACTCTTCCTAGGCTTGATCTGGCTAATGAAGGTATCGCCTGGTAGATATTCTCTGATTGGTTTAACCCCCTAGTCTGTGACTTAGTGGAGGCTTGTAGCACTCAAAGAGATAAAGACCAAAGATTTCCTGTATGTTCGAGATCTCAAACACATCACTTTGGGACTACTTTGTTTAAGCACTCATTATGAAGCAAATTGATATTTTCCTTGGCTTCCTAGCCTGTGGTAGTTTAGGCATAGCAGCGCGCTCTCTTCCAGATATCGCTATTATTGCCACAGGCGGGACCATTGCAGGAGTTGCGACTGGCAGCACTGCGACAACTGGGTACAAAGACGCCAGTCTAGCAGTAGATACCCTCCTCGATGCTGTTCCCGAAATCAAGAACTACTCAGTCCCGCATGGTATCCAGTATTCCAATGTCGGAAGCGAGAACATGAACTCGACTCTACTTCTTGGTTTGTCGCGGCTCATCCATAATCTTACCACCAATGGAACTGCCGACGGTATTGTCATCACTCACGGCACAGACACTCTTGAGGAGACGGCGATGTTTCTGGATTTGACCTACAACGGTACAGCTCCCATCGTTATGGCTGCTTCCATGAGACCGTCTGGGGCTCTCAGCGCGGATGGCCCTTTCAACATATTGCAGGCTGTTGGACTTGCCGCTTCCGCCTCCGCCTCTGGTAGGGGCGTAATGCTTGTCCTGAACGATCGTATCGGCTCCGCCCTGTATACGACCAAGACAAACACACGCTCACTTGATACTTTCAAGGCCTACGAGCAAGGTTACCTAGGCGTCTTTCTCGATGCAACCCCAATTTTCTACTTTGCTCCAGCGCGTGCCAGCAACCGGCGGTTCTTCAATGTGTCCAAGACAAAACTCTTGCCTAAAGTCAGTATCATCTATGGACACCAAGAGATGGATAGCGGACTCCTCCAGGCAGCAGTTGCCAATGGTGCCAAAGGCATTATTGTTGCATGCACGGGTGATGGAACTCTGCCTGAATCGTGGATCAAGACTGCAGCAAGTCTCACCAGCAAGGGCATACCCATCGTCAGAGCTTCGCGCACCGGCCAATCGTATGTGGCGCCTGCAAGAGGCGTTCTTACCTCTGGCAACTACAATCCTCAGAAGGCACGCATTTTGCTACAGCTTATACTGAACGAGCATGGTGGAAAGGATGTTGACTTGATTCAAGAATACTTCAACGCCTCATGATGCAAATTAAGGCTCTTTGTGAGCTAGAGTGGACCTGGGTTTAAATGTTCCAGGATACACACTAGGCTTCATCCAATTGCTTATAATAAACGCTGATTATGAAATCAAGCTGACATAAATCACCTAGATCAAGGCGTGCTGTGCTATGTTGAAGACATGGCAATATCATTGGGCCGTGTTGTTTAGATGTGTGACTTAGACCCCCCCCCATAGAGATTTAGGAGATGTTGGGATATAGAAGATACTATGTATGTTGATTGGCTTAGCAAGAGATTCTCCCTTCAATACACCGCAGTTCGCATAACACTCTTTGGTATGTTGCGAATGTAGTGCTAAGGTTAAGTAGGGGGGTGGTTAGGGTTAACACCTAGCCATTTCAGATCAACAATATCTCATAAACTATGCACCCTCCAAATAAAAGACAGGACACAAGCAGCGTGATTATAAGACGCACTCAGACTCCTTGGCACTGCGTGAACAGGAACGAGAAGGAGTTAATTAAATGGGCTACTGCTGGGCTTTGAACCCATCATCCTCAACCTAGCTAGGCTAACAATTCCCATCACACAGCTGGTACTTGGACCACACCCTCTTTACTCAATCTATCCGCCTGGCACTGGAAACATCTGGTACACCAACGCCCTCAACAACCTTTCCACCTAGAATCTCGTAGACTGGGATTTCTGCTAACCGCGAGATGACATGATGAAGTGTTGGCAGAGCCTCCCAGTCATGTGGGTCGAACTCAAAGCTCGCTTTCTGGGCTGTAAAGACCTTTGACACTTTGCTTGGAACAACCTTGGACTCCTCTTTGTGAGGCACAAAAGTAGCATGTTGCACATCGGCTTGACCCCGATCTCCTACCTTGGGGATGTACTTGTAAGCGAAGATTCCTTCGTCATCTTCTCCTCCAATGGTTCCCTTTGAGGCACCTGGGTCGGTCTCTTTGAGTCCTTCGAGAGTGAAAGAGCCAAACTGGACACCTTGCCACCCAGTCTGAATGCGGTAGCTGTTTGTGCGTTTCCAAATGTCAACTGAGCAATACAGCTTTGGCATTCCAAGCTCTTCGCGGCCACTGACGATGGGATCGGTAAGGCTTTCGAATAGAATAGGTAGAAATGTTCCATCACGGACTGTACCATCTTTCTGTACGTACTGAACACCATGGATGTACAGACCGATGTGTCGATAGCCTGAGCCTCCTAGCCACTCCATCTTGTTAAGAGTAGTCTGTGAGAAACTGGCGTATGCCACAGTACCAGGGCTCTTGAAACGGAAGGAAGTGGAAGGGAACAGATTTTGTAATAAAGTTCGTGAAGTCTTGAACTTGATGGAGGCGGTAGTAAAGGTTGACTCGGTGGCATTCCTTGCTTTTCCTGTGAACGTTTGACGTGGACCAGGAAAGGGGCCAAACGAGATGGGCATTCGCCAGTAGAGATGGGGCTTCTGAGCCCAGTCCCAGATGCGGAATCGGTTGGTGGAATGATCCCACTCGTCATGGCCCATGTTGTAGTTGCTATACTCCATCACTGCATAGAAGTGGTTAGTCTGTGGAGAGTTACGACCAGGTCGTTAGACTACGTACTGTCAAAATCCCGATCCTTTATATCCTTTCCTGCCTGGCGAGAGTACTCTTGGATCTTGTGTGCTCGTTCATAGCGGAAATCCTGGTAGAGTTCTAGTCGCTCAGTGACCTGTTCAGCAGTGGTGCCTTGGGGAAGAACGACTGCTAAAGCGGCAGCATCTTCAATAGCAACACCAGCACCTTGACCCTGATCTAAGAGGCGCAGAAGTGTCAGAATACTTGGTCTAGTTTCAAACTTAATGTAAGAGGAACACTTACGGGGGAGAAATGGATGGGCGGCATCGCCGAGAAGACCCATTTTATTGTTCGTCCATGTTGGAAGGACTTCCATATCCAGCAGCTCCCACACTTTGAGGGAGTCTGGTTTCGCCTTTCCTAGAAGCTTCAATAAAGCGGGATCAAAGTCTCGATACACCTTGAGTAAGATTGGCATGTTCGCATCGGTACTCCAGTCTTTCAGTCACGATTAGCAAGGTTTGCGGGATCTTCAGCCGATATAGTAACGTACCCTCGGTGCTCCCTGCATCGCTCTCTTCTCGTGGATGTATGCAAACAAAATTGAACATCTTATTGTCATCACATGGGTACATGACGACACGTCTGTCCGCGCCGTACCATATGATAAGTTGACCGTTGGTCTGTGCAAACTGGGCGGTTTCTGGGTCGTCGAGGGCTGCTTGACGAGGAACAAGGAATCGGAACGCATTCTTGCCTGAACTGTAAGCTTTGACGTCTTTCCCTACAACTTTCTCGCGAGATCTGGACTGTTCACGGGTGTTGTTAGCAGAAGGTCCAACATAAGAGCATGAGCCTGAAACTTGCAAACTCGATCACTTACATGAACCCCATCGGCACCAATTACCAAGTCTCCTTGAATTTGACCACCATCTTCTAAGAAAACGGTAGCTGTTGAAGTGTCCACATCAATAACGCGACTGGATGTTTTGAGCTCCGCGGGCGTGCCAGGGCCTGCTGGCGACGTTGCAACCCGCTTGAGCTCTTGGTGCAAACGCACACGGTGTACCAGGTGCCAGGGATGCTGCCATTGCTTGTTCGACTCTGTGATATCGACATCACGCAATACTTCTTTGTTCACGCCAAACTCAGTAATCTGGACAAACAGAAAATCTCCAATTAGTATATTATGGCGAAGAGGCTTTACGCAGCGTCTTCCAAGGTTACTCACTCGTTCAAAAGCATTTGCACCTATGTTTTCGGCGAAGATGCCACTCCGTCGTAGTAGTCCATTGGCGTTTGGTGCCAAGTGCATTGCCGCGCCAACTTCATTAGCAAAGCGAGACTGCTCTAGTAACGTGATGCGATGGCCTTGCTTTCGAAGAAAGATGGCAGCTGTGAGTCCACCTATGCCAGCGCCGATGATGACGATATGGAGCCCATTGGACTTGGCGCCGTTGGTAGAGCCATTGGTGGCTATTTTAGACGTACCATTGCCGTTAAGGATTGGTTCTGACAGAGACATGGCGATTTCGGTTCTATCAGCTACAAGTGAGAAGCTTAGACACACTTAAACTGTCAGTGATGAGAAATGTTGGTCTTAGCTCTTGTACTCTGTGTTGCATGCTCTTCAGCACATATAGCCAGCCACATTTGTCAGTGAAGACTTAGCTGGAGTGCCTTTGACGCGGGCGCCTACCAGGACATGTTTCGCTTGGTTGCCAACCTCTTGAGTCCGTAATCGCTGTTGAGGTCCCGATTCGACCTTTCGTGCTTCTAGTCTCCTGCCTCTCGATAGGAGGAGGGGCCGATAATGAGGGGTAGCGATTGTGGGGGACAAGACCATGTTTGTTCGGCTTGTGGGCAGTAGGTTCGAACATGCTGCGACTAAGACACTACAACTTCATACACGACAGAGATGGCAAGGCCACAACTGGAATTCGATACTTCGGCGACCGTAGCCATTGGCAGAGTGCGTGGTCTGGAGCTATTTTCACAGATGGCGAGATGGTTGTCTCAGGGGATAATGACTTGCAGTGTACTTTTCAATTGCTGCACTGCGAGTCAAATGGTGAACCAGACTTACCTGAGGATGCAGATGAAAATGGAGAAAATTCTTAGCAGTAATCAAGATACGTTCTGGAAGCAGGAAAAGAATATGGCTTTCTAGCACATAGTCTCTCATGTTCCATCATCAAGTCACAGAATCCTCAAGTGTTTCAGTACCTGACCACCGTCTGGAAATTAAGCCAAGAAACCCAAATTAGCGGTTCTGGATCTGGCTAGACTACAACCTAAGTTACAGTACCCCGTGGGGAAACAGAGTTAGTGGTCGAGCCCCCTCATCCGCGAAATCTCTAGTTGCTTTTCGCCATGTTCACCATTCCACCAGTGCCGAAACCCCAGTTCAGTTGAAGGTATTGCGCTGTATCGGACGTCGATAAATACCTTAACTCATGTCTTTGTCGATTGTGGAGTTTTCTACTACATTCTTTCTCCCTTCTCCCAAGAAGAAGAAACCCTTCACCTTCGATTTAAGAATAATTGTGAGCCGTGTTTATCGACACAATGTCTAGTATTAGTCCCAAGGACAACACGAGCTCGTCCGATGCTCAGAACAACAACTTGGGCGGGCTTCGGCTTCGCAATGAGGAGACCAACGAGATCATCCTCATTCCGACTCCAACGAATGACCCGAATGATCCCCTGAACTGGTACGTCCTCGTCCGATATATCCGTACATCATGAAAAGATAAGCGGCTCAGCAAGTGATAGGTCCAAGCCTTACCGTGTTTACATTGCCGTTCTTGTCTCTTGTGCTATCTTCTTTTGCAACTTTCTGGCTGCTGGTCCAACAGTTGCCATTGTTAGCATTACCGAATCCTTTTTTGGTCCTCCCGGCCCCGAATTTACACATCAGATTGCCAAGATTGCTTATTTCTTTACGACCACCGCTCTTCTCCAAGGCATGGGAAATCTGATCTGGATGCCCTTGATCGCGAAGTATGGCCGGCGGCCGATCTATATCATAAGTTTCGTATTATATACCTGTGTCTCGGCCTGGGCCGGTGCTGCAACCACATATGGCAGCTCTCTCGCTGCACGTATCTTCATGGGATTCGCTTCCGGCGCTGCTGAGTGCCTAGCTCCGTTAACTATTTCGGATTTGTTCTTCCTACACGAGAGAGGTGCCATTATGGTGTAAGTGGTTTTCCCAATCACTCAGCTTACCTTGGCTAAGATACATGACAGAATCTATACCACGGCTCTTTCCACCGGCGTGGGAGTCGGCATCATCGTCGCTGGGCTTATCACCATCAATCTCGACTGGCGATACATCTACTGGGTCGCGGTGGCTCTGATCGGATCGTGTACCGTTCTGATCATCTTCACTTTCCCAGAGACTGTCTATAACCGCAATGGCATTCCAGACGAGACGCGAACGGTCGATAACCCTGATACCGCTCGTACCCAACATGCAAAGGATGAGGACCTTGACCCCGAGATTGTTCAATCTGAAGACATTACGGCAAACCGACGCTCGTCTACTTCCTTGACCCCAAAACGTACCTTCTTGCAAAACCTATCAATGTATACTGGGGTACATACGAAAGAATCCTTCTTTAAGCTCTTTTTTCGTCCAGTGGTTCTTCTTACCCTTCCCCCAGTGCTTTGGGCCACACTTGTGATGTCGGTCACAATTGGGTTCCTTGTGGCAATCAGTTCTAATTTTGCTGTTGCGTTCAGCAATACTTACGGTTTCAAGCCGTGGCAAGCTGGATTATGCTTTTTTGCTTGCCCTATAGGGGCTGGCATTGGGGCCTTCTTTGGTGGTCGCTTTAGTGATATGGTAGCTGATAGACTAACCCGTGGCAACAACGGTATTCGACAACCGGAAATGCGACTGCCTGCTATTATCATTTCAGTGTTTACTACGCCCCTCGCCTTAGTGCTCTACGGAGTAGGTATCGACCGCGCTTGGCACTGGATCGTTCCCACAATCGGCCTGGGGCTTTGTAAGTTGCTCAAGAGTTTCTTCATTTATGTATACATGCTAACAAGCTATAATAGTGAACTTCTCAATTGTTCAAGCTACCAATATCAGCCTGGTCTATACTATTGATAGCTATCGCCCAGTCGCAGGAGAGTTGGCCGTTACACAGCACGCGTTCAAATGTGAGTTTGTGTCCAAACCCTACTCTAACGCCCAACTAGGTGCATCACTAACTTACTTCAGCTGCCTTTGGCTTCCTCCTGTCTTTCTATACGAACCCATGGATCGATGAGAGTGGTTATTCCAATGCTTTTGGTGCTATGGCTGGCATCTCAGGTAGCGTCCTATTGCTCTGGATTCCTATGTATATTTGGGGTCGGCGAGTGCGGCAATCCACCTGGAGTTGGGGATTCATTGAGAGGCTAGTCCACTGGCATAAAGACCGTGAGGTTGGTGAGTAGGGTAATATTAAAGGGCTCTAAACTAGTTGGCCAATTTGATAATGTAACTATTAGTATCACGACACAAGTCAATGTGAACAGCATTGACTCTCAGATTTTAGTGGCTAGTTTAGTGGGATATTCAATTGTACCGAGGATCTTAACTCACACTACCTAATCGTCCATTTCAATAAAGCTGGCCGCTATTGTCTTGAGATATCTCACGTCATTGGCTATATATTCTCGCCATGGCTGTTGTTCCAGATCCCTTGAATGGGTAGCCCGCACCGTTGACGTTCGAATAAACACAAGTGCGCAGGTCGATATTGGGAAATTCTCATTCACAAGGAGTGTGGAACAGGTCACAGATCGTTTATTGCTTTCATTTTTCTTAAACATCCGTTGATTGCTATCTGGCTAGGGTCTAGCATCAGCTAATCGATATGAAGTCCTCCATTCACAGCCAAATGTACGCCGTTGACCCAGCTCGCCCGATCGTCACATAAAAACCCCACAGCAAACGCAATTTCTTCTGGCCTACCCATTCGCTGTCCCGCAGGCGTCGCATCAATAGTTGGCTGTAAGACACGCATGGCTTCCTCACCAGCTGCTAGAAAACCCTCAGTTTCGGTAGGACCTGGAGATACAGCGTTGACCGTACAGCCATACTTTGGAGGAAGTTCCTTTGCCCAGCATTTCGTAAAAGAATCCACCATACCCTTTGTCCCGGCGTAGATGGTCTGTAAGGGAGGAGCACCTCGAGCGCTAGCTGAGCAGATATTAATTATTCGCCCGCTTCCTCGCGTCAGGTGTGGAAGGCTGAGCTGGGTGAGAAGAAAGGTGCTGCGCCCATTGACGTTGACCAGTAGATCCCAGTCATCCAAGGTCTGCTCCTCGAATGGCTTGTTGACGGCAAGTGCCACGTTATTAACGACTATGTCTAAGCGGCCAAACTGTTCAAGGGTTGCATCAACCAGCTTCCCAGGGCCGGCAGCTGCAGCCATGTCGGCACGAACGGCAATGGCTTTGGTTGGCAAAGACGCCGCCTTGTTGTTGGCGTCATCCGCTTGAGAGTGAAGTGGGTAGTTGATGGTGACAGATGCTCCCCGAGATGCAAGTTCTTGTGCAATGGCAAACCCAATGCCACTACTGCTGCCTGAAACAATGGCTACTTTTCCAGCAAGAGGTTGTTGTGACGACATGGTTGAGCTTTCAAGGCTTCGTGGTGTTTGAAGCATAATGTGGAGTTACTCTTGGAGACTAGAAATCGTGCAGAATCTATACTGGCTCGATCGGCTAATCCCCTGGAGATTAAGATCTGGGCCTGAAGTTCAACTACTAGTCCAATCTCCACCCCGCGTTCTTCCACGCAGGATGATCTGGTGCCTGGAGACCGGCTGAGCGGGGGAGCTGAGACACGCCAACCTCTCGGAATGTGGGCCACCGAGATCGTCAGCCGAGTCCGAGCGCCATAGCTAGCTGCTTATGCTGTGATGGAACGGTCTCGACTGTGAGCATCCGCACTTCCCCGCCAGATCCCATGCGTATAATGCGCGAGCATGGTAGCTAGCTAGTCGTAAGCAAGCACCATCAAATTGACTGGGCAATCGATCTTACCAATCTCACTCCTACCTATTCAATCATCATGACGCAAATTGACGCTCTTGCGGCTGCAAAGTCCAATCTGCCTCCCTCGTTTCCCATCGTCTGGCGGGACGATGTGAGCTGGGAAAGGGCCAGAGTCGGTCGCGTCTTCAACCACCGCAGGCCATCCCGTCAACCTCTCGCTGTCGTAGAGGCCACCAGGGAAGACCATATTGTAGAGGCTGTCAAGCTTGCACATGCTCTGGGTACCCGGGTCTCGGTGCGGTCTGGGGGCCATAGTTGGGCAGCTTGGAGTGTGCGCGAGGGCGCCATCCTTGTCGACCTGGGTAAATACCACGAGTTCCTACTAGACGAGAGCACTGGAGTGCTGCAGGCATCACCCAGTATGACTGGAAGAATGGTCAACAAGCTGCTAGCCTCACGTGGCCGTATGTTCCCCGGCGGTCATTGCCCAGAGGTTGCTCTTGGGGGATTTCTTCTGCAGGGAGGCATGGGATGGAATTGCAAGGTAAGCTGTCGAGAGATCCTAAATGGTGCGCCTACTGACAAGAGATCTAAAGAACTGGGGGTTTGCTTGTGAGAAGTTAGTGGCCGTCGATGTGGTAACGGCTGACGGGGAGAAGAGGCACTGTGACAAGAACACCAACGCGGACCTATATTGGGCGGCACGAGGATCAGGCCCAGGTAAGCTTCATTTACCCTTATATCGCTTAATAACCAATAACTTTCTAACTCTTTTCTGCGTTTCCGATAGGTTTTCCAGCCGTTGTGACGAGATTTCATTTACAGACCATACCTGCCTTTAGCCACATGCGATCATCAATCTACATATACGAGAAGCAGCATTACGAAGCAGCTTTTGGTTGGGTCTTGAAGGTATGCCATGCCTCACACCCAGGCCCCCCTTCTGACTTGGTAATCATCCCGCTGACAATATCCTTAGCTTGCCCCTACTTTTGACGAAGGCACCGAGATCGTTGCGGTGGGCAAGCACATGCCAGGCCGCGAAGGCGAGCATACAATGGTTCTTTTCGTCACTTTCAAGAACAGTGAAGAGGAAGCACGGGCTGCCCTGCAACCAGCGCAAGACTCAGCACCACCAGGTCACGTACTAACGTGGTTTTGCAAGCCGACTTCGCTGGCTGAGCAATACGATGACCAACATTCTGCCAACCCGGAGGGTCACAGATATGCAGTCGATAACTGTTATATCCGAAACGATGCCGACGTTGTTTCTCTCCTCAAGGAGTCTTTCACATCATTGCCTACCAAAAAGTCATTTACACTCTGGTATTCGATGGCTCCCGGCTCTCGACGCAGTGTCGAGAACAACACCATGGATGACATGGCTCTCTCAATGCAGACTGATCATTATTTTGCGGCCTATGTCGTTTGGGAAGACCGAGTCGACGACCCGAAATGTCAATCTTGGCTTTCACATATCTTCAAAGAGATTGAGCAGGAGTCCGAGGGAGCTTATCTTGGAGACGCCGACTTCCAAAAGCGCTTGACTAGATTCTGGGCACATGATCAAGGCAAGAGACTGATGGATGTCAGGAGAAAATGGGACCCGCAGGGAGCAGTGGCTGGTTACCTAAACCAGGGTGATCAAGATGGGGTGAATGGATTGGAAAATGTCAATAGATGGTGATTGTATAATTAATACGGCTGCGAGTTCTTAGACTACCCTATAACTAGCAACATGGCTCAAGTAAAGATTGAAGATCTCCAGCGCTGTTCTGGTTATAGCGAGTTAAATTGTGAACGCAGGGTCAAGACGCCAAACTTTCGTTAGCGCTCCTTTTCTGGTTTACGTCGTACATGTAATAGATGAAGCGGCGTCGATCTAACGTGAACCTAGTTTACCCCGCGTTTACACATGCACAAGGTCCCCTGATTGGACTCGGCAGATCTTGCGGCAGCTTGTAGGGAAGTGGAGGGAAACGGGTTCACTTCAGAAGCAGGGCAACAAGATTTCTTCCCGTCGCTGTTTGTTTTCCTTCGGCCCGGTGAAATTATTAAATTAGGATATCGTAATAATCATGGAACCTTCAGCCGCAACAAAACGACGCCAGTCGCCCCCCCAAAGAACTCATTTCCAATGCTCCTACTGCCAACGGACTTTCGGACGTGTCGACCATCTTACGCGTCACATCCGATCTCGTCAGTCGCAGTTCCCACTACGGCTCTCTCCTTGGACTAACTCTTGTTGCAGATCTCCAGGACAAGCCGTTTCGTTGTGAAGTCTGCGACAAGGCTTTTGGACGACAGTATGTATCCCCACGGCTTTATCGCCAGGTTGAAGCGCTCGCTCATCGTGTTCGTGTCGCATCAAGAGATCTCCTCAAAAGGCATGCGGCAGGCCACAATGCCAACGAGTCTGGCAACAAGCGACAAAAGCGCATGTCGAATGTTGCGCCTCGCGTTTCCCAGGCCTGCAAGGCTTGCGCAGCGGCTAAGCTCAAGTGCGACGAGGATGTCTCTTGCAAGCGCTGTGTAACCAAAGGCATCACCTGTGAGCGAGAGGCTCGAGATATGGATATAGGAGACAGGATATCCCCGAGGGCCAGCGCTCAGTCTCCAATAAGTAAGAGATGTGGTGCTGCAGAGCGCCCAACCTGAAAGCTGACTTTTTACTCAAGTTGACCAAGAGCCGTCAATACCTCCGTTCGAACCGAATAACCAGCTCCCGTTCTCCGACCACGACTTTTCTAACTTCTTAAGAGGCGTCATGACCCCCGTAGAGGGCCAACAAGGGCGTTCCCTCGATCAAGTCGACTTGTCCACTTTTGATTCTACATTTGATCCACTCAGATCCCATGGTCTCCTAGATTTCAGGGCAGATGGCGACACAAGATTCGACGACGTTGCTATGGGCCTGTGGGATCTGCCTTGTAGCCCATCTTTCTACTATAATGGAATTGTGTTCGAGCCAAAAATAGGCACAGTCATCAATACTGAATCTCAGCAGCCAAACTCAACCGCCGATGCTCGTCCAATTGCACTGGGCCGTGTAGCGTACAAAGAATCCGCATTGGGAATGTGGGAGCCTTCCCAACGTGACCACATCAATTCCAACATCAAAGCTCTGTCGGTTTTAGGAGAAAGCCCTCAGGACACGATCGAGGTAGCGGGCTTGGAAGCAAGTAGCCAACAATTCAGCCCACTCTCGATCGGTCTACGGGATCAGATGATGCTATTGGCTCTGAACCATTGCAAGCCAGAAAGCAAGTTCGCCATAATCAGAGCATTCCCAACGCCCGAGATTCTCTCCAAGCTTATCGAGAGCTTCTTTTCTCACCATCGTGTTCAGACTGACTCGTGGTTACACGCGCCTTCGTTTGAGCCCAACCGACAGGGCCCAGAGTTTCTTCTTGCCATTGCCAACGCTGGTACTACGTTCGCCGACTCCAAAATTTTACACTCGCTCGGTTTTGCTTTGCATGAGGTGGTGCGCTTGTCGTTACCCAACATGTTTGAAGCTTCCAACTTGATAACCAGGATGCTTTGGGCTCTGCAAACGTTTGTCCTTGAAATCGAGATGGGCTTATGGAGTGGCATAAAAAGGAAGATGGAAATTGCAGAGAGCCAGCGTCAGATGCCTTTTACAGTACGTCCCACCATCTCTATTCCCTACTTACGCTTGCCCATCTCACCAAACTGGTTCTGATTCGCACATAGATGTTAAGACGCAGTGGTAGATTTGGCAAGGTATGCCAGTCGGCTGCCTTTCCATTGCCAGAAGATACTGGAGAGTCCTTGAACAACAAGTGGCTCGCCTGGATCGAGCAAGAAAGTTACAATAGAATGGCCTATCATTCTTATATAATGGATACTCAAGTGAGCATTTCCATGTTAACTTGCCCCTTGGTATCCTTTGCTGAGCTCAAAGCACCGCTGCCTGAATCAAGAGATCTATGGCTGGCTGCAGATGCAGAGACGTGGAAGAGTATATACTTAAGAAAGGAGCGTCAACACAGCAGGATCAGTCTGTCTGATTACTTCCGCGATTCCGCAGAACTGGACAACAGTTACGACGCTCCATTCTGCCAACTCATCATACTTTCTGGCATATGGGGGATGGTTTGGCAGTGCCTTCAAACTATTGCCGTCTTGGACAAGCCAAGTCACTCAGACCCAGCTTTGACTCTTCGACAACAGGAGATCCTGCAGATTCTACACCGTGTTCGTGTCAATATGCCGGAGGAAGAAACAATATGGCAGGATGGACCAGCAGGTATGCTGTATGAGCTTGTGAACATGCATTTGCATATGCCTTTCGAAGAAGTCGAGCTGTTCGCTGGTAAGGGAGACCAGAATGACGCCCGCCGTGCTCTACCCCTACTTTCCGACTGGATCAACAGTCGGGAGTCACGGAAAGCCATCTGGCATGCCGGCCAGCTTTTCAAGGTGGCGGAAAAATTCGGCCCAGGTCGTTTACGAGGGTTCTACACTATTGCCCTTTATCAAGCAAATCTTGCCATGTGGGCCTATGCGGTGGTATCACGCGTCAACGGGACAGACAAGGTTGATTCTATGCGCAACCAAGAAATGGTCTATTTGAACAGATCTGATACTCCGCTTGTGCAGAGGTTCATCAGCCGAGGACCACCTTCTGCAGCGGCCATCCAACCATGTGTCTCCCAAGGTAACGATGTTCCCATCTCGGTGATGGATCAAGAGGCGGTTGTGGACCACGTTCTAGGCATTTTGGGCGCCAACTTCTCTCACTGCGAGGCTGTACCGCCTCTAGTCGAGAACCTCCAGCAGCTTCTGGACAAGTTGGGCCGAGCGGCAACAAACGTTTGAAGCCGGGACTGTTGAGTCAACGCGGCTTCTCCCCTCCACATCGGGCCCGCATTCCCGAGATTCATCTGCGGGGGAGGGAAGGCCGAAGGACACTAGCTCAAAGCCCCACACTTCACGTCAAACAATGGCATACGCGCTGTGGAGCCAAAATGATCATGTACTTGTAGCTTCTTATCCAGACATGGTTCTGATTACTATACCATTTTCACTGTAAATTGCCACGAATAACGACTTCATACCTACTGCTTCCTTTCAAAGAGCTCACTAATCTCCATAAGCCCAGCCGATATGCCTAACAAAGTACGCAACGATCTACACCGTGTAGACTTTGATTCGTTCCCATACGTGTACGAAGAAAATGCTACAGTTGAGCTCACGTCAAGTGATGGTCTCGTGCGTTGTAATGTTTATCGCCCGAAATCCACTGACAGAGTCCCTGTGTTGGTCACTTACGGACCATATGGAAAAGATGCAGCCTACAAAGAGTAAGATCTCTTTCAGCAGTCTCAAGCTGCCCCAACCTCTGATTCAATTTTGGCAGAACTGACAAGAGAGCAGCTTCTACTCCAAGTCCTTTGATCAGGTGAACCCAGAACACAAGTCTGCTCACTCTGCTTGGGAAACGCCTGATCCTGGGTACTGGACTAGTAAAGGATATGCAGTCGTACGAGCTGATGAACGGGGGGTAGGCCAGTCACGAGGCTTCCTGGATACAATGTCCCGTAGCACCAGCGAGGCCTTCTTCGAGGTGATTGAATGGTGCGCTGAGCAACCCTGGTCTAACGGAAAGGTTGGCCTGTTGGGGATCAGCTATTATGCTGGTAGTCAATGGCGTGTGGCTGCTCGTAAACCCAAAGGACTTGCTGCCATAGTTCCTTGGGAAGGCATGTCGGACTATTATCGTGACCGCTGTCGTCACGGGGGGATTCTTTCTAATAACTTTATCAGCTTTTGGTGGAACCGTCAGGTTGTGGCGAACCAGTATGGCAGACCTCGGGATGAAGAGATCGTTTTGAATGCAAAGATCGGTATCGAGGGCCCCAAGCGTCCCAAATCTTCACCTGAAAGCCTTGAAGGCAATCTGTCTGCAGAGGAGCGCGCACGGAACCGCCAAGATCAGACGATTGATAACCGAATGCATCAATTTCGAGATGAAGAGTATTATGCTTCCAAAGAGTATGATATGAGTGACATTGAGGTCCCTCTCTTATCTGTCGCCAACTGGGGCGGTATTTTGCTGCATCTACGAGGCAATCTGGAAGGTTTCTGCTACGCAGGCTCTCAGCAGAAGTGGCTTCGGATCATCACGGGTCGCCATGATCTCCCGTTCTATTATAAGGAGGAGGTAGAGGTCCAGCGCTCGTTTCTAGATGCCTTTCTGAAAGGGCAGGATGACGCCGGTTGGACCCAAGGCAAGGTACCAACTGTTGATATGGTCTTACGCAAGGGGGATGCTGGAGTCAACGATCAAGAAGCAGAAAAGAAGTTTCCACGTCGCACGGAGAGCGAGTGGCCCATCGCGCGAACGCAGTGGACCAAGTGGTATTTGACGCCCCAGAAAACCCTTACACTGGATATTGAGTCCGCCAGGACAGCCAGTCAACGACCAACCAAACTTTCCTACCAGGCCTTAGGAACTTTGGAGGATCCCCAGCTCATTCAATTTGTGACGGATTCGTTCGAAAGAGAGACAGAAATCACCGGCAATATTGTCGTTCACCTCACCGTGAGCGTGAGTGCACTTCCTGCCAAACCTACACCATCAGACATCGACCTGTTTATCACTCTCCGTCACATATCTGCACAAGGCAAAGAGATACACTATACGGGCACGGCTGGGGATCCTGTGCCACTCACTAAGGGGTGGCTAAGAGTCAGCCTACGACGCGTTAATACCTCACACCCTAAGCACAGAGAATATCTCCCCTGGAGAGAGTATCTGAGCACCGATGTCCAGCCTGTCATCGTTGGTGAACAATACGAGGTTGATGTCGAAGTTTGGCCGACCAATGTGGTGCTCGAGGCCGGTGCAAAACTGATCCTTGAGGTAGCTAGTGGTGATACCCAAGGTTGTGGCATCTTTAAGCACGACGATGAGATTGATAGGTAAGGAGTTCTATACATTACTCAGAAATGCGAGGTGGATAACTAACATCATTTTTTAGATCGCCTGGCAAATTTCAGGGCTTGAACCACATATGTTTCGGGCCTGGTACACTCAACTATGTCGTCTTGCCGGTGATTCCTCCGAAAGAATAACCTGGGCCGGGTGCCTGCATTTTATATGTTCGTTTCGATCACAAAGCACAGTTGATAGAGTGGGGAAAAAAGTCATTGCCTGTTAGTAAATCATGTCAAGTCAAGAAATAAGAACAGCTGTGCATAATTCCAACCAAGTGTTTCATTGATCATTTCCCAATCGGCTAATACGACAGTGTGAGAAGCTCTCACTTGTTCTATCCCGTCTCTTATGATGATTCTCGTCAAGATGCTAGTCGACGATAAGCCTATACATTCTGAAACTCTACCATATTGTACGGTGAAACCTATTCCAATCAATACATCATGCTTTCACCGCTTTCCATGTCCCGATAGTATACTGGCTATTACACATATTGGTCAATTCCCAATCCTCAGCGCCAAACTCTACAGGCGCCATTTCGTCGTCTTTTGCCCCTGCCGCTCCAGCTGCGAAGCACAGAGGCATGAAATGATCGTCTGTCCCATGCGCGGCCCGGTATAGAGGATGCTTCATCAGCCTCGCAATGGCTCGGCGCAAACGCGGACCACCTCCATTGCGCATTGCGTCTTCCACGCTCTGTCTAAATTCGAGTGCCCATGCTTCCGGCGGTGTTGGTTGTGCAAAGTTATCACCGTAGCGAATCATAGGTTCCCAGACATTTCTGTAAAGGTTATGAACTGCCCCTCCTGACCCAATCAGTAGATAGCCCTCGGTTCGCAATGGTCTCAAAGCAAGTCCAACTCGCATATGATAGTGTGGATCAAAGTAAGGATTCATCGAAATGAGGGTCGTTGGTGGGCAAGCTTTTGGGAACATTCGAATAAGAATCAGGTATGTGTCATGAATCCAGTCGAACTCGGGATTGGGCTGTGCGTTGAACCCTTCGGCTCGCAGCTGTGAAAGGCAACGCTCAGCGCCTACAAGGTCTGGGCTCAGCCTGTAGTTGACATACTTGTCTGGGTGTACATATGCGACAGGCGATTTGCTAGGATTGGGATTGGTGCTAACTTCGATGCCCTCGGGATGAGAAGCAGCCCAATGAGCACCCTTCACGGAATTAGCAAACTGTAAGACAGACGGCTGAAGTAGGAGAGGGAAATAGCAATGTCGATAACGGGTCACTTACCATGATGACAACGCCTTTAATTCCCTGCGCCAGAGCCTCGTCGCCGCATCGTTTCCAGTAGTCGGCCGACTGGGACTCCTCGCCTAGCATCATGGTAGAGCCATGGGAGAAGAAATGTACAGGAGTTACTGACATGGCTGCCAATGTTTTCTCTGATTGATGCGTTACAGAGTAAGGGTCGTGGACCAAGAAAGCCGTGGATGATCGGACTGGACCCGATCAATTGTATAGTGACCATCTGTTAGAGGATGACGCGTCGGAAGTATCATCGTCTTGGAGTTCAAAAGGCGCCAGAGCCTCGCCCACATTCGGAAGCCTTTCGGCAGGTGGAGGGCCGACCCTCTAGGCCGGAGTAATGCTAGTACCGAGGGCGTAGGGACAGAACAAGCTGGCAGAGCAAGCTGGATAGATAGCCCGAACCATTCAGAAGCTCAAAATTGATGAAGATCAAATACCTTGCTCTTGATAATATAGACTGGGAATTTTACAACGAGGACATTACTTGACGCAGGGCGGAAAAGAAATGTACAAATTCACCTGCTACACAAGCTAAGACACATAGCGCCGAACCAGGTTTTTGGCTGTCAAAAGGCCGGCTGTGCCGGCTCCGATCAGAATTGGAAGAAAGACAACAGAAGCCCCGACCTTAACAGCAAGCTCAAAATATCCAGTAGTCTGCTTGGCAGGCCCTCGTTCTGGCGCCCTCAATTCATCCAATATCCTGGATTCGTGTACTGTAGAGGGCTTCCCATTTAATAGCTCATCCAATTTAGAAGTGAAAGATGTTCTCAGAGTATACCGCGGTCGTGGCACGCTGAACATGTCCAAAGAGTAGCGCGAACGAAGCTCTACAGGATAGCCACGCGGTGCTGCTGGGCCAACTGATAGATAATTAGCAAGAGTGTGCGAGTGGTTCAGATAACCAAGATTTTCCTGTCGTAGTCTTACGTACCCAGTAGCTCTTTTGGGACTATGTTTGCGAAACCTACATTCGCATTGACGAATTGTAAGATAAACTTGCACGTTTTTGGGTCCCCAAATGAGAAAGTGGCCAGTTTGGCACCAGAAGAAAGATTGTTGGCCGTTTCGATCACGTCTTCGAGACTGCTATATGTACATACATAAAACGTTCGTTCCTGTACTTTAGCGATTGATGCAAGGCATTCCCTATAAAGCCGTTAATCAGCAATCCAGACTTGCAATCACGAGAGACCGACGTACCGCTGGGTTATCTCAACAATCTGGCCCCACGCCCCAGCGCTGATGCATTTCGAGCCCTTGGCTAGGTTTCCAGTGACACTACCATTCATAGAGAGGTGGCCGTTGGACCTCGACGGGTATGTGTCGTGATTTTCCAAACAGCAGGCCACAAGAGCGTTGAGGAAAGCGGACTTTACGAATTCGTTGACAAAGATAATGTCTGGAGCGTACGGCGATGTGCCGCCGAAGGCCGTCCGAGCAAACCACACGGACTGTACTGCGTCTTGAAGATCGCATGTCCGGTCGACGATAGCTACGGTGCGAGCATGTCGCGGGTGGCTAAGCGAATTTGGCAGGTTGTCGTCGGCGAGCTGATCCACGTAAAGGGAACCCCCGAATCCATTTGGCTCTGACGAGGCGACCTCGACGATCCCTGGATCTAGAGACTCTTTGAGAAGCGTTATAATAATGGGCGGCAGATAAAGAAGTGCCCGTTCCAGCTATAAGCCATAATAATTAGTAGGCAGGACGTCTTGCTCACACAAGAATCAACTTACTACAAGCAAAACGACATTGCCAGATGCTAAAGCGGCACAAAGGGGCGAGACGGTGGAAAACAAGAAAGTATGGAATTGAGGCTTAATGACCACGATTCCAACTCCTTGGCGGGCCATTGGGGCATCTTGGTTGCGTGCCACAGCGTATTCGACCGACAAGCTTTGGGTTGGAGAGGTCTGGTCGAAATATGACCTAGCCGCTGAAACGGTGGAGTAAAGCTCAGTGAAAGCTTCACTCCTCGTTACGAGAGAATCCTTGACCAGTGCCTCGATCAGTGTGTCTTTCCTGTCAATCAATGATTTTTGTATTTTTCTGAGCTGTTGCTGACGATAGAAGCTGTTTGTCAGTCGTCCGTCTGCGACTGTGTCCTGAAGCCTGGTGATGGCGGCGTCTCCGGCTTGGGACGACATATTTTTGTTGCAAGTCTTGGTTGGGTTAGTGCTATCGTTTCTGGTACACAGTGGACTCAGTATCAGTCGTTCACCACTGATCAGATGGGATAATAACTAGAATTAGTGGGCATAACGAGCGGTTAGTGCCACTCCACAAGCCGATGTACGTGTTGCCCACATGCCCGACCGAAAATACGCCATTTAATTTGGCTGTAAGGCTGCTTAACAGTCACTTTGAGGGGGGGTTCTCCCGTTGGTCAAAGTGTACGATTGAGATCCTGTCTCAATTTTTTCCGAATACTCTTCCTGGCCAATTCCCCCGAGTCTTCATTGTTGCAATCGCCGTCCATCTCACCATGTCAACCACAACGACCAAGACTACCAGCCGTACTCTAAGTACCATATTAGCCGATTACGAGATTCATCAATCATCTCCTCGTGAAGATTCATCTCTGACTCAGGATGATACATCTGTCAGTACCTCATCACTATCAGTCAACCACAATCCCAGCAACTGGCCAACGGATCATCATCGAGTGCCTTCACATCGACCCATCAACTACGCACTCGACCCAGCAGAGAGGATAGTGTACAATAATAGGGTTGAACAAGGATTTATCACTACCATGTTCCTTGGAATCCGCATTATAACCGTGCGCATACACAGCCCAGTCTTGTGCTGACAGTGTAACTAACTATTTAACAACAGGTCGCGCACAGGGTCTGGACAGCCACTGGTGGGAGATGGCGAGACGATATATTTCGCTATGATCTTGGTTGCGAGCAGTAAACCACAGTCGAGACGCTCCTTTGTGCTCGATATAGAGTATGGCTGGGGAAAGTCGTTGTAGTAATCAGCACAGCCGTTTTTGCAGCACCTCATCTGCACTGATTCAAGTCTATTTATTTATGCCAATCCAAAAGAATGCGTCCAGTGTCGCTTTTTATTAAAACCAAACTCGAAATACTTATGGTCAAAGGGTGATGCTGGAGAGTAATCCAAATGTTAGGACCCTATGGTCAAGTTCTAAATAATTTTATTAGTACCTATTACATTCCTCGCGGTCATGTCACGTATGCTTGGTGAATTGTTCATATCAAATGGAGATTATACCAAGACTGATATTTGTATCGTCTGCATTACCTGTGGATTAACTACTTCCCTACTTGTATTTATCTCTCATCTAAAGGCACAGGGAAGTAACCATTAGATTCTACCCCCACCTCTATAAACGGCGGCCGCCTCAAGTGGTCCCGAGCCAGCACTCGTGCATCCGCGTCCAGCCACGAGGAAATATCAGAGAGGTGGGCAGCGAATCATTCAACACTACGATACAATCTACAGCTTTACACATCATTTTTCTGTGGAAGGTCTCTTCTATATTTCATATTGCTCTCGCCAGTGTCTACTCAACCCACCCGTGCCAGTTTCACATCCCACACAAGAACTCGATATGGTAGACTATACTGTTCCTTTCGTCATCAATGGAGAGTGTTCGATCGCGGACGAGGTCTTTAGAGTGATATCACCCGAGTCAGAACAGCCAATTCACAATTGTGGGCTGGCAACCACTTCCACTGCCAAGAGGGCCACAGCTGCAGCAGCCAAAGCGTATGATGGTTGGAGTCGCTCTACTCCCGACCAGCGGCGAGACATATTCCTGCGAGCAGCTGCGGGACTGGAGGCGAGGAGGGATGATTTGGTCAACACCATGAAAAATGAAATCGGCGCTCCACAGCGATGGGCCGATTTCAATGTGGATACGTCAATTAACATGTTGAAGGGTGTGGCTGGCTCTGTAAGCTCGTTGCAAGGGCATGCGGTGCAATTGGCAGACCCGTGTTCCTCAGGTCTTGTGATTCTTGACCCTTATGGGGCTGTCCTTGCCATTGCACCCTGGTATGTTACGCGCACAGGACTATGCATTGTGTGATCAGTCGCTCATTTGTTTCAGGAACGCACCATATATCCTTGGCCTTCGATCATTTCTGTTCCCCATCGCAGCAGGCTGTACTGTGGTTTTCAAAGGCTCAGAGTTGGCACCACGTAGCCACTATCTCTTAGTTGATGCCCTCCATGAGGCCGGTCTTCCCCCGGGTGTACTGAATTTCATCGTGACAACCCCAGACCACGCAGCATCAGTCACCGAGTCACTGATATCCGACCCAGCCATCCGTAAGATAAACTTCACTGGAAGCACAGTAGTGGGGCGAATCATTGGCAAGCTGGGAGGTCAATATCTCAAACCTACAGTTATGGAGCTCGGAGGAAAGGGTGTTGCGATTGTCTGGAATGATGCTGATCTCGACCTAGCAGCGGCCGAGTGCGCCAAAGGAGCATTTCTCTTCTCAGGACAGATATGCATGAGCACCGAAAAGATCCTTATACATCAGGATGTCTCTGAGGCTTTCAAAGAAAAGTTTCTGCAATCCTCCCGTGCATTCTTGTCTCAGAGCCAAAATCCTCCAGTATTGATCAACCGCCAGTCGGTGGCCAAGAATCAACGTCTGCTGCAGGATGCGGTCGATAAAGGGGCCATTCTTCTCTTGGGCGATCTCGGGACTCAGCAAGGGCCGACTAGAATGATGCCGGCGGTTGTGGATAAAGTAACTGTTGAGATGGATATTTACAAGACAGAGTCTTTTGGTCCTTCGGTTAGCCTCATGGAAATAGCAACTGAGGAAGAAGCACTATGTAAGTCTTTCCACCATCGGACCTACAGTTGTCAACAAAAGAAATGTCTAATCAACCTACCACCACCAGTCGTGGCCAATGATACAGAGTATGGCCTCAATTCCGCCATCTTCACCAATGATCTAGGTCGCGCTATGCGCATAGCAAAGAATATCAGGTCCGGTGCAGTTCATATCAACAGCATGACGGTACATGATGAGAATGCTCTACCACATGGCGGGACCAAATCCAGCGGTTGGGGGAGGTTCAATGGGCTATACGGGTTAAGCGAGTGGGTGCAGACAAAGAGTGTTACGTGGAAAGTATAGAAATACAAGTTATATAGCTTTCTTGCCATGCTAGTCTTATGAAGAAGTACTTGACGAATGACATGAGCAGTATAAGCATAAGCTTGTTCTGAACTGTACAGCATGCTTATATGAGTATTACACATAGAATGTTTATTACTTCGACCAACTTCCATTCCACATTTACAAAAGCTTGAACTGTTCAAGTATCCCATTCTATTCCTCGCGCCATCTCTAGCTTGCTCGTCTACGGCTTCGCCCCTTCCTCCTTGTCATACCCAGGAATGGTATGCGTTGAATTATCATGCAGCTCTTCGCCGCCTACCACCAGACGCGCAGCCGGCTGCAAAACATAGAGCATTCTCGCCCATGAAGTCTCGCTCCTATTCCTCCACGCATGATTGGTACCTCGCTGAATAGATATGTCTCCCTGCTTCATGATGCGTTTCTCCCCAGAGTCCAGGATCAGATCAATCTCTCCTTCCAGAACCACACCGTAATCCAGGCTGATAGTACGATGCATGGGCGACAATGCACCAGGAGGCATGTCGACTACCCTGAGGACAGTGCCCGTAGGGATGGTGATGCCAGGCAGGTTTTCAGTGTAACCTCGATATGTATCGATGTCTGCACCATCGCTCAGGGTGACAGGAAACTGGTCAGTCGCATAGCAGAGGGCAAAATCAACATTGTCTGGAAGAGTTTGGAAGGAAGCATCTTCGGACAAGGTGTCTGAAAAGGTTGGCTTGCCCTCGGGCGTATGTGTAGTGATAAATCGCTTGATTGGTCGCAGATCCTTGCGTGCGTTGTCGGCTGTTTCCGTGTTGGACATTTTGGTACACTAGGAATATGAGGTCTACCACAAAATGGAGTCGAAGAAGGAATGCGATGTAGTTTGCCACGATATTTGACAGGTTCCCAGCAACAAATCTATTTTATCCCACGCACGTTGGAAATCTACGGCCAAGACCGCCCACTCTCAGTCGCCCGACCCGATTTCCGAGGTGGAGGATATGAGGCGGTCCCGAGGCAACAAGCTATTGATAAGCGACTGCACTAAGATAGATCGCTGCACTGGGGGTAGCGGCCCCAGCTTTTGCATCGTGGTTTTTTCCACCACAGGCCGTCAACTTACAGGGCGCAATTACTGACCGCCTACTTCATGATCCGCTAACTTGCCCAGACTTCCTGTACTGGATCTTTAGCAGCGATCGAGGCTCATTGATGGGATAGTATAGGTTTGAGTCAAACCACTCGGCTAAGACCTCGCGTTTCGGCACAGATTTATAGATAGACATCCTTGGATATCATGGTGGTAATGCTATAAGACGATGCATAGCACAAAGGATAACAATGTTTCCAATATGATTCTCAAGCTACGTGTCTGGATGACTTTCAGCACAACAAAACCATTTAACAATATGTTTCTCTAAATGAAGGCTTGGGCTATGTTAAACATGCCGGACTCCTTTCATCGGCATCACGATATATTCACCAACAGCATATGAAGATATAACAATTTTACGAGACAGTTAGTGCGAGGACACTTTGTATGTTAAGGCACTTTAAAATAGAGGGGTGTTCAAATTCTGAGTGGGACTACATTAGGTAAAGCAATATCGATTCCCCTCCACCGGAAAGATTCCATGTCATTGCAATCTCAGCTGTTGACCCGATGTAAGCAAAGCGTTGTTTAGATCAATAATTCTTCTTTCGTGTAAGGTACTCGGGACGTCATCCAAATACATCTCGGTCGCATCCACACCCACTACGTTTCGATCAAGGCTTTATCCAATCAAACTCATCCTCTAGGTACCGATGCGCGCGGATATCACCAGACCTTGCGTGCCCCTCAAAGAGTTCTACCCTGGCAGCTCTTCCACAAAGTTGACCAAGCTTGCCACTCTCCTTGGCAGATGTGACCTCCTGATAAGTGACAGTGCGGAGGAACTTTCCTACCCACAAGCCGCCGGTATATCTTGCCGCGTGTTTCGTAGGTAGGACGTGATTAGTACCGATACACTGTGGGCAAAATTGTCAGCGTATTCTACGAGCGACTCTTGTGACTTCTTACCTTATCACCAAACGAAACGCACGTCATGGGACCCAGGAACAGAGCTCCGTAATGTTGCATCTTTGTGAGAGCCTCCCTGGGATTAGCAGTGAGGATTTGGACGTGCTCAGACGCAAACTCGTCGGCAATCTGATAAGCCTCGTCGATTGTATCGGCCAGGATAACCTCCCCAAAGTCGCGCCAAGAGACACTTGCTATTGCTGATGTCTTGAGAGTAGCCAACTGCTCATCGCAGTACTTGATGGCGCGCTTGGCTATATCTACCGAGGTAGAGATCAATACGGCAGGGGTATCTGGCCCATGTTCAGCCTGAGACAGGAGGTCAGTGGCGACCGTGTAGGGATCAGCTGTCTCATCCGCTACGATCAAGACTTCTGTCGGACCAGCAAATAGATCGATTCCGATCTGTCCAAATAGCTGCCTTTTTGCCTCCGCTACAAAAGCGTTTCCAGGACCGGCAATGAAATCTACCTTGGGAATAGTTTCGGTCCCAATAGCCATTGCCGCGACGGCCTGGATGCCACCGAGTATAAAGATCTGGTCTGCTCCTGCGAGGTGCATGGCAGCAACTGTTGCCAGAGGGATTTCACCAGAAGCAGGGGGCGTACAGGCCACCACGTTTCTGACGCCTGCTACCTTAGCCGTCAAGATGGTCATGTGTGCTGAAGCTAGCAAGGGATACCTTCCTCCAGGAATATATCTAGAGACATCATTAGCATAGATTTACGCTATTCATACGGGGCCCCTAGGTACTTACGCGCCAACTGAATCAATGGGGTTATTCTTCTGGCCAAGAAAGACGCCTGGCGCCATTTCCAATTCGAACTCTTTAATCGAGTTCAACTGGGCCTCGGCAAACTTTCGAACGTTTGACTGAACAGTTTTGATATCTTGGATGGTCTGCTCTGGGACTTGCGTCATAACCTTTTCGATATCTTTTTTGGACAGCTTGAAACTAGAAGGCGACCATTTATCAAACTGCTCGCTATATCGGCGTACAGCTTCATCGCCTTCTTCGCGGATGCTGTCAATTACTCCTTTGACTATACCAGCTACATCGGGCTTTGATCCATTGGTAATCTTTCCAGCCGAGTCAGAGCCAGAAGGTCTTTTGAGATATGTTCGAGTCATGATGATTTTGATGGTCAATCGTGTAGTATGAGTGCCAAATGTAGAAGCGTAAGATGAACCTGTTTATCACTATTCTCACTTCTAGAGCAAGACAAACAGCCATAATATACCTGGCTCTGCATTATATCCAATGCAGATAATATAATTCTTCTTTTTCCATTCATCATGAGATTAGGAACTCTAACGATCTTGGCCTTTGTCATACACGCGCTAACTTTGGCCGTGTTCGGCCTCACTAGCCGAATCGGCTTTGAGGGGGGCAAGGTTCGGAAACGTGGGCAGCTAAAGTGGGCTCAGCCGTTGTGGGGGCGCGAGATGCGTGCTTTGTCTTTGACCGAGGTACAGGGTCAAATGAGGGAAGTGGCAGGCAAAAGTGGTATTCCAGCTTATTAAGCTACGAACCGCAGAGATGTAAACAAATTACGAGCTTAAGTGAACATATTCTAGATCAATATTGAGGCAGATCTGGCGACCCCCAGCAGAGGTAGACACTGATTATCACAACAAGCTCATGGTCAGACCAGAAAGAAATTAAAGAAGCACAGCCTCAAAAGTGTACCCATGATGGATGTGTCGATTTTTTAGCTATACTTCTCAGATCTTGTACCCAATATCGAGCGGCTGTCTTAACACCGGGTTCACAGATGCTGGCCAATGTCAGGTGCCAGAGTAGACGTTCACACAACAGATTGGGGAGTAGAAGTTGAATTGGTTTAGAGGTCTGAATGGTGTATACAATAAGCCATTGACTCGCTTAGTCTCAAAGTTCCACCCTGACATAAATAAACTTCTCCTCAGAGTCCAAACCCTGCATCCACGATGCCATTCTGTCCAGTCACCGATTTGGACACGACGTAAGTCTTGACCTGTTCTGCAACGTCTTCAACTGTCGCAAATCGCTTTAGTTTATTAGTATTGAGGGCAATTTCGAGCTGCTCCGCAGGAAATGAAAGACCCCAGTCCTAAGTGAAAATGAGATTGATTGTCTGAAGACTGCAAGTAGCTTTGCTTACCGTGAGTAAAATTCCCGGGGAGATGGTGTTCACCCTGATTGATGGGGCTGCTATTTTGGCAAGACATTTCCCAAGGTGGATCTGGGCAGCCTTTGTGACTGCATACGGCTACATTGGCAATTGTAAGTGAATGAAAGTGAGAACCACATGACCAAGGACAAGATACCATACTGCTTCCGCTGGGTATCACCCCTGCGACGCTAGCCGTGGTCACGAACACGGCAGCTCCAGCTTCTCGCTTGTTGCTCTCCTCAAGGTACCTTTTAGCCGCGTGAAAGAGCCACAAGTGACTCTTGACGTTGGCTGTATAGCAGCGGTCCCAGTCATCCTCGTCAACGTTGTCGTCTACGTCCGAGAACTGGCGCATCCGTGTCCATCCGACATTAGAGATGACAACGTCCAGGCGACCTCCAAATCTTGATGCCGCGTCGTCGACGAGCGATTTTATCTGCGCCTTGTCACAGGTGTTGGCTTGTACAGCTTGTATCGAGATGCGGGGCTCTGTGTGTCTTGCATCGCATTCTGCCTGTAATTTTTGGACCAAGTCTTGTGCACGAGATACGTTGCTGCTAAAATTGATCACGACGTTCATGCCCAAGTCGACCGACAACATGCGAGCGATGGCGGCGCCGAGACCACTGCTAGCAGCCGTGACTAGTGCAACCTGGGACTGGCACATACTTCTACTGCTCACTTTAACCGTGTTAATTGACTAGGCATGTGCTGACTGCTTATAATACATATATCAACGTTCCCGGCGATCGACCGTATGCCCTAATCTCGGGCTCGCCCACTAGTACTGGGC
>JAASAY010000535.1:0-38447 GCA_014822085.1 Fusarium stilboides
ACATAATAGTTAGTAGTAATATAAACGCCTTAGATATAATTATAAATTAATATCTAATATAGCTTTCTCTTTTAAGCCCCTCGCATATTTCTCTTAGCCACAATATAACTACTACCTCTACTAGACAGAGCACTCTTGAATTATATAGCGGGAATGCCATCCCTTTAAAAATTCAACTAATAAGGTCTGGAAGAGACTCTCGGCAAAAGATCTAGCGGCGGAAAAGACCGCCAGTATCCCTAATAACGTCTATCATACTATTAACAACGCATCTACAACCGAGCCCCAGTCCTCGATGTGAGCCTCACACCTGAGGATTATAAAGGTGAACAAAAAGTCTTTCCCAACTTTTTTGGATACCTTGACAACTGGCGCAAGGCTAAGCAAGCACCCAGTTTCTTCCAAATGATTGTCTTTCTGCAAAGTTCCGATATACCTCTTGCCATACCAGTATCTACGGAGTGGCTCGGTCTGACCGTGAGCAAAGCCCTGATGTATCTGGCTGGCGCCTGGGAGAGATGGATACTAGGCTACCAGGAGACGTATCATGAATATTACAGAGTGAAGGATGGATCTCATTCCAGAGATGATTTAAAGGCTCGTGAGAGGATTTAAGTCATAGCTTCGACCTAAATAATTCGAGAACAAGGACACAGTAGGTCTAAGGTCATAAGAAATTATATAAGAAGAACAAATTGATAGCTCTAATCTGTTTTCAAAGATTGAATTGCCCAGAATCGCATGTTTCTAATTATCTAAGCGGGGAGTCAAAGTGCCACACAGTATATCCATGCAAGTCTGTAAGGACGCTTGATCACAAACTGTGGATTTCGCGCTCATAACTAGCTTCAGCTTTGCGCCTGAAGGAACTGCCACAATGTGAATTGTACTGCTGCGAGGCCTGTCATCTGCTGCCGATCTAAAATGTTGGATAGGAGTCGGGATGCCGGCTAGCTCAAGGTTGGGGTTCTCATCCACATTCTGATACTGCGTGACAATACCGAACTCGTCTGTGTCTTTGGGCCAGGATGTGCAGTTGGTGGAGAGATGGCTAACTCCAATGTTTTCGAAACCCAATCCTCCGATGTACTGATCTTGGATAGCTGGTGAAAGGGTCTCAGTGTTGTCACGACTCGAATCAAGGCGTACTCGCACAGGTAATGTAGTGACACAGGGGAAGACAACATCGCGTAATGGCGCTGACAGAGCGCCTCGCCCTGACACAACACGACCGAAAAGAACATCGCGAGATTGGGAGACAGATGCAATCATCAAAGCACATGCCGCCGTGAAGTTTGTAGCGGGCGTGTGACCAGAGCCTTCTGTAACCTCGGGCATATCCATGGTTCTCTCAATCCAGATCATGCTAAAGTATGACTCATTTTCATCCTTTTCGTCAAGAGATGGCTGCCTCAAATATGACATTGAGGATCTTTGTAGTAACGAGTTCCAATATGAGTAGTCGAGTGGCGATTGTAGGGCAGAGATCAAGCTAGATAAACTGGGCTCCTGGGGAATTGATACACCATGATACAAATCAGCTAATGCTCCCAGGAGGCGGCCGAAGCCTAGACCGTCGTATTGCCCATGAAAAATACGAATGACGAAACGACTATTGCCATCCTCGGCTCTGAGCAGTACCGGGCGTAGGAACGACCTTCCAAGGGAACGGGGTTGGTCATCTAGCTCCTGGCAAAGGAGGCCAAAGCTTGTAGGAATGCTATCCTCGACGTCGCGGATCTCAAATGATACAGGGAGGTGTCGCAAGATAACCTGGTAGTAATCACCTTCGTAAGTGATGAATATGGCACGAAGAACTTCAAAGTTTTGGATGAGGCGTGAAAAACTCTTTGCAAGGCGTGAAATGTCGATTGAAGGCGCCAAGTCAAGGAAGAAAGTGTGGATTCCTAATGGACCTTCATTCAGGGACCCGGTGAGAAACTCTCCCTGAGTATGGGACACAGGAAGAATATCCTCGATCGTGCCGTACCCCGCAGGAAGTAGCTGGGGAACTCTAGTGTGGATAAAATCATCAACCTCGCCTATATCCAAGAGGGAAAAAGGATCTGGCTGAGCGAGCGAGTCTGTAGAAGTCGAGCCCAGGCACTGTGCCATTTCATGGAGCAATGGCTTGCTGAGGATATTTGTGACAGAGAGTGACAGACCTTCGCGCTGAGCAGCAGCCACAAGCCGCATTGCTTGGATAGAGTCGCCACCAACACCAAGGAAACTGTCGTTTGCTGCGATTTTGTGAGGGTTGAGGCCAAGTACGTTAGCCCAAAGCCGCTGGAGACGCTTTTCCTCTGTTCTGGTCACTGGCAGCTTTGTAGAATCAAGAGTCGTAAGGGCTGCTAGTTGCTTGTGGGATGATGATGAGACCTGTTGGCGAAGGCGTCGACGATCTGTCTTGCCGGTCGTCATGATCGGAATCCTGCGCAACGGTACATACCCTAGGGGAACCATATAGACGGGTACCACAGCTGCAAGCCGATTGTTGAGGCCCTTGGTCATGTTGGCGACGGCAGTAGAAAGCTCCTCTTCTGTCATCGTATCCGCGTTTGCAGGAACGATAAATGCGACCAAGACATGTGTATCACTACCCCGTGGTGTCGCAGCCTCCACCACTGTCTGAGCTTCTTTATCCCCTAGATGAAGAGAGATGTGATACTCAATTTCGCTCAACTCGATGCGCTGGCCTCGAATCTTGATCTGAGTGTCCTTGCGCCCAACAAAGGTCAAACTCCCATCTTGATTATATCGGACCAGATCTCCAGTCTTGTAGAGACGTCCCTTTCTGCCTCGAAGCTCGGGTAGGCCGCTTTGCACCAGAAATTGAGGGTCTTGTATGAACGATGCCGCGTTCTTGTCAGCGTCGTTGAGATAACCTTGTCCTACTAGGGGGCCTTCGATCCACAACTCTCCAATGGATCCGACGCTGGCCAAAGCAGGTTCTGGAGATGTTGTATCTACAACCCAAGTGCACGCACCATACCCACGGCCGATTGAGCGATCAACAAGGTTTTCTAGAGCCCAGGTAACTCCGATGGTGCATTCTACTGGGCCATAGGCAATGCGAACCTTGGTCAAACTTGTGAGCCGCTTAATGTGAGCCTGGCTGACAGCTTCACCACCTGTTTCAATCACACGCAGAGACTGGATCACTGAATCAGGTAGGATGTCCGTGACTGTGGCCGTAAGCGTTGCTTGATTAACGCGTAGTCTCGTCATTGCCTCTGCGATGTGGTCCTTTCTGTCGCCCTCTGACGGTGTACAAACACAACCTCCTGCGATCAACGTCTGGAAGATGTTGTACCAAGACACATCAAAGGCGTACGAGGCAAAGTCGAAAACTCTACACTCGTTGGAGAACATATGGCCTTGGTGTCGAACCAGACTGCTGAAGTTGGAGTGCGAGGTCATCACACCCTTGGGCTCTCCCGTACTACCTGATGTAAAGGCTAGGTAAAATGTGCTCTCTGGACTGATGTCAGGTAGTGGTGGTTGTTCACCAATGGGGAGCAGAGCATCAAGGGTTGTTCCATCGACTGGAATATTGGCGCAAGAAGAGATGCGAGATATTAGTGCGGCACCCTCTACTGAGGACACGGTGATTGATGGATTGCATTGATTGATGATAGCCCGCAAACGTTCTTCTGGCTGGTTGACATCCAAAGCAACTACAGCCGCACCGATCTTCATAGCTGCAAGCATAGCAACTGGTGTCCAAACAGACTTTTCGAAACACAAGGACACAACAGGCTGAGATGATGCGCTAATACGAAGCCCTTTGAGGTGATATGCGAGCGCTGTTGAGTATTCATCCAGCTCGTGATACGTCAACGTGCCGTTCCAAGCTTCCACTGCCAGAGACGATGGCTGCTGGAGGGCGCTCTCGCTGAAGAGGTTGTGCACACAGCGGCTGGATGTTTCTGGCACTTCGGCATTCCATGCCCAGATGTCACGTAGATCTCTGGGGCTTACCATGCTCAGGAGACCGAGCTTAGTCTGTGAATGTCCCGAGTCGCAGAGCTGGCGGATGATATGCTCGAATTGATCCAGAATTCTTTCTCCATGACTTTGTTCGATGATTCTCGAATCGATACTAAGACTCAACTGCAAGTCATGTCCGCCATGTTCACATGTGAGCATTATGGCATATGTACTGAACCCATCTGTACCCCCTAATGCACTCTCATCAAGTGCACGGGTGGACACAAAAAGATTCCCATCGGCCATCTCTCCTTCATGGGACTGTAGCTTAGCTGGCTGAACCACAAGAAGTGTTTGGAACCGACAAGCCTCTTGCGCTTCAGGACTGACACGCTGAATATTTTGCAGTCCCGTTTGCTCATAACGGGTTGTGAGCGCAGCGTTGTCTTGGACCCTGCTCAACAGTTGCTCTATGTCTCTATTGCGATCCACAAAGACTCGCACCGGAACAGTTGCGATAGTAGGTCCGGCCATACGTTCTATATCACGTAGTGGAGCCTGTCGACCGGAAACAATAGCGCCAAACACCACGTCAGGTGAGCCCGTGACATTAGACAAGAGTGTCGCCCACGCAAGTCGGATTGTAGTTGACATAGTGAAGCTGGAATGACTGAGGACAAGTCCTTCGACTGTTCGATTGATGAGGGTGTCAGCTCGGGGCTGGAAAGTAGCAGATGGAAGTGATGGGTACTGAGGAGCTTGGCACTCTGCGAACGTGTCTCTCCAGAATTCATCAGCTGTGCTCCCGCTTCTCGACTCGATGACATGTTTGATGAATGGCTGATAGGAAGCGATTTGAGGACTGTTCTGAGCGGTATGATAGACCCTATCAACAGCATCTAGCAACAAAGGCACTGACCAGCCGTCGTAGAGAACGTGATGAATTGACCAGGCAAAAGTTGTCCTTCCATTGACATGATCCATGTATAGCCCGACTTGGCTTAGAGATGTGCCTAGGCCCATGACGCACTTCTCGCGTTGCTGTTGGCTTAGAGGACGAGAGTTGTCATAAGTCAGCCACTGCGTTGGTTCGTCGATGACAACCTGAACTAGTCCGTGATTGGGGAGGTCCACTACCCGCGTGCGAAGAATTGGAGTGTCAGCTACCAGCACTTCCCAGGCCTTTCTAAACTCGAGGGGGTCGATGTTTCTTTGTAGCTCCCGGACAGTCTGGTTGATGTAGTCTCTAGGCCTCCGCACCGTCATGGCTAAGAGACCTTCTTGCAATGGCGTGCAAGGGAAGATATCGTCGATTTGTGACTCAGACACACCGCACAGCAACGCCGCTTCTCTTTGGGCCGTGGGAATGTCTAGGGTGGGCCATAAAAGTGAGAAAGGCTCAATAATCTCGTCGAAACTATCTTCCATCTTTAACAAGTTCGCTTGAGAGCTCAGAACGGGGTTGCTGAAAATGTTGGAAACGGTCAGTAAAAGGCCTCTGGACCGTGCCGCGCCAACTACTCTCATGGCATGGATTGAGTCGCCACCGAGCCTGAAGAAACTATCGTCTCCAGCTATACTCTCAGCGTCCAGGTCCAGAGTGTCTGCCCATAGCTGCTGGAGTTGTCGCTCTGCCCATGTCGTTACGGCGGCCCTTGATGTTGATGGCGACAGTGGTGCGACTAGCGCCGTCAAGTCCTTGAATGAGAGCTTCTCAGCCTTCTGACGAAGTGCTCGACGATCTGTTTTGCCAGTCGTCGATCGGGGCATGGTGCGGACAGGAATATAACCGCTAGGGACCATATACGTAGGAATCACCGCTGCCAGACGATCGTTGATAGTGGCAGTCATCTGTGCCACTGTACTTGTGCACTCTTCCTCTGTCAATGAAGCTCCATCCAGAGGAGAGACAAAAGCTGCCAGCATGGCTGAATCGCTGCCTTGAGGAGTGATGACCTCTGCCACGACCTGAAGAGCATCAGCCATGTGCCCTTGGCCTGGCTCCCGTCCGCTGCTTTGGGTTCCTGTTAACTGCTCCAGTACGTGATGTTCGACCTCTCCAAGTTCGATGCGCTGCCCACGAAGTTTAACCTGGGTGTCCTTGCGGCCGACAAAGACGAGTGAGCCATCTGGCTTGTACCTCACTAGATCGCCTGTCCTGTACAGTCGCCCTCGTCGGCCGGATACCCCCGAACTTCCTTGCAGAAGCCATGGGGGATCTTGAATGAATGACGCAGCTGTCTTCGTCGGCTCGTTTAGATAACCCCGTCCTACCAGTGGCCCTTCAATCCATAATTCTCCAACACACCCAACACCTGTCAAGCAGTTAGACAACGGATCCACCACCCAAGTACAAGCACCGATCCCCTTGCCAATATCCCTGTCACTCAGATTATCGCAAGCCCAAGTCACGCCAACCGTGCACTCTACAGGGCCGTAAGCAATGCGGCATTTTGTCCCCAAGGCCTTGATGCGGCCCATCTGTCGTAGACTGACTGCCTCGCCGCCTGTTTCGACCAACTCAAGTTGCTTAATGACCGAATCATCCAAAGCTTCAAGCACCGTTGATGTTAACGTGACTCGATTAGCTCGCAAGTCAAGAATCGACTGAGACAGACTGTTCTTTCTCTGGTCCTCTGAAGGAATGCATAAACATCCGCCCGCAAGTAGAGTTTGGAAAGCATTGTACCAAGAAACATCGAAAGCATAAGACGCAAAATCGTATACACGGGAGTCTCGGTTGAATCCAAGGGGTTTCTGTTGATGCATTATGCTGCTGGTGAAGTTGTCATGGGTAATGATCACACCCTTCGGCTCGCCAGTGCTGCCAGAGGTAAATGCGAGGTACAGCGCGGTTGACGGTGCAACCTCGGCAAGACTCCCTCCGCCAAGCGGCATGTTTAGCATCTCGTCTTGACAGACAGCGATGTTCGTCTTGTAGGCTGGGACACGAGTTGCGAGACGAGTGATGATGTCTGCCCCTTGGCGGGATGACATTGTCAACGTCGGTTTCACTTGGCTGATGATAGCCCAGAGCCTGTCCTCAGGCTGAGTGATGTCGAGTGCAACAGACGTAGCGCCTGCTTTCATAGCAGCCAGCATGGCAATGGGAGTCCACTTGGACTTCTCAAAACACAAGGGGATAATGGTATTTGGAGTAGCGCCAAGTTCCACAAGACGGTGGGCTAATTGATCAGAGAATATCTCGACTTGGTTGTATGTCAGGTCACCATCCCATGCATGTATAGCCAATGCCTCCGGTTGTTGTCGAGCCATTTGGGTGAACAGATCATGAAGGCATTGGTTCGCTGACTCTGGCACGTTGGCATTCCACTGCCAGATGGACTCCAAATCCTTGGAACTCAGCTTCTCTAGCTGACACAGCTTGACATGTTGCTTCTCCGGATCGATCAGCTGCCTCATCAGGTGCTCGAACTGTTCCGTCATTGTGGCCGGCTGCTGTTTGTTTGAAACCACATTCGAGTCAAAGTGCATTTGAACCTGTAGGCCAGCCTCTTCGATTTGGCACTCCAAAGACATGGCGTAGGTTCCAAAAGCTGCGGCGGTGGCAAGTTGATCATCGACCTGGAGTCTGAATATCTTGTTAGTGGCTCGATTGGGTCTTGCTTGAGAAGACTGAACAACGAGCAGGGTCTGAAAAGGACAATCCTGAATCTGGCGGATTCGATGTAGACCTGTCTGCTCGAAATCGATCATCTCGATCCCATGCATTTGTACTTGTTGCAAAAGACTGTCAACACTCTGACCCCAATCAAAACGCGTTCTGATTGGAACAGTGGCGATAGTAGGACCGATCACCTTTTCAATATCGGGGATGGCAGCCTGTCTTCCGGACACCGTGGCACCATATAGTACATCAGTTGAATTGGTGTAAGATGCCAGAATAAGTGTCCAGGCTGCTCGAATAAGCGTCGAAGCCGTGATGTTACTTCTCTGAGGCCAGCTCAAATCCGAAATGTTGCGTGTCAGGGTTCGGTCAATCTGTGGCTGGTAATCTCCGGATGGAAGAGCCGGGTACGTCGGAGCTTCACAACTCTCCAGTTGACTTTGCCAATAATGAGTGGCAGATTCCCCCTGGAAACTAGAAATATGCTTGACGAAAGCTTGAAACTGTGAGCTGTCGTTGGCGTGTCCTTGCTCGTCATACACCGTCTCAATCTGCCCCAGAACAAGCTCCATAGACCAGCCGTCGTACAACGCGTGGTGTAGGGTAAGAACGATATATGAGTCCTCGTCAGAAGACCCATGAACAACACCAAAGCGAGCAAGTGGACTACCGAGGACCATAGGTTCTTGGATGTTTTGCTGCACAATCTCGTCGATACTACCACCAGTGAACCACTGGATGGGCCCCATCACGATGGCTTGTAGTGAGGGCTGACCCGGTAAAGCGACAATGCGAGCTCGCAAGATGGCTACAGACGACGCAACCCGTTCGACTGTGGCACGGAAACGATCCACATCTGTGCCTTTCTGCAATCTGAGTACAGTATGATTGATGTAGTCTCCTTTCCGCTTTGCCGTGAGAGCAAGAAGACCTTCTTGCAGCGGTGTGCATGGGAATAGATCCTCTATCTGATTCTCGTCGACTCCGCATATGATAGCGGCCTGCTTTCGGACGGCTTGCTCCTGTATTCCAGTCTCAAGTAGCGAAAAAGGCTTGATATGTGTTTCCGATTGGAGGGACTGTTTGATCAGCTTGGCGAGGTCACATAATCTGGGATGTCTAAAGATATCGGTGACTGTTAAGGTCAAACCCTGTCGACGTGCCATAGCTACTAGCTGCATCGCGGCGATGGAATCACCAACATGTAGAAAGCTGTCATCTGCACCGATGACGGTCTTGTCGATGTTCAGTACAGATGCCCATAGCTCTTGTAGTTGAAGTTCCTCTTCAGTAACTGGTGGACGTCTCTTATGCGTATGGTCAAGGTCTGCTATCTGCGCCAACGTCATGGAGCAGCCAAATTGTCGCAGCTGACGACGGTCTGTCTTTCCTGTCGCTGTGGTAGGAATATCTTCGATAGCGATGTATGCCATAGGGACCATGTACATTGGAATTCGCTCGCAGAGCTTACTGTCCAGTGATGAGACAGCTTCGCTTAGTTTCTGCGGTGTAACGTGCGTCAGATGTCCATTGGCGCTGATAAACCCTACGAGCACAGGATTGGCTGTCTGCTGGGGAGTTATGACTTCTGCTGTAACAGAAACTCCCGAAATGTTGTCCTCGATCAAGACCTTGCGTATGTGATGCTCGACTTCGGTAAGCTCCACCCTTTGACCTCTAAGCTTGACTTGTGCGTCCTTCCTCCCAACAAAGGTCAGTGACCCATCAGGTCTCTGCCGTACGAGATCCCCTGTCTTGTATAGGCGACCAGATCGACCAGACTGCTTCTGTTTCGGCCACCCTCGAAGTAGCCAGGTTGGATCTTGTACAAATGAAGCTTTCGTCTTGGCTGGATCATTGAGATATCCTCTGCCGACTAAAGGGCCCTCAATCCACAACTCTCCAACAGATCCCACAGGGACAAGTCTGTCTGAGGAATTGGCATCCACTACCCAAACACAGGCTCCCAATGGATGACCAATGTTGGAATCTTGGATATTCTTGGAAGCCCATGTCGCTCCTGCGGTGCATTCGACGGGACCGTAGGCGACTCGGACACTTGTATGGGTACTGATGCGATCAATATGAGCTTCTCTCACTGCCTCTCCTCCCAACTCAACGATCCGGAGCCTCCTCAAGACGGAGGCATCAAGAAGCTCGGCAACCGTGGGAGTGAGCGTTATAGAGTTAGCCTGCAGCTCGATGATAGATGATGGCAAATCGTTCTTGCGTTGATGCTCAGAGGGCACACAGAGACAGCCTCCGGCAGTTAAGGTCTGAAAAGCGTTGTACCAAGCAACATCGAAGGCATAAGACGCAAAGTCATAGACTCTGGAGCTTGGGGTGAACCCTAATACCTCTCGCTGGTGTCGTATAGCACTGGCAAGATTGGAATGCGTAATAACAACACCTTTGGGTTCCCCTGTACTCCCAGAAGTGAACGCGAGGTAGACTGTACTTGAAAGTTCAACAACTGGAAGCTTCCGTCGGAGGTCAGGGCTGCCTTGCTCTAAAGATGGAAGCGTACGTGTGCTCTCCCCATCAATCACAATGTTTGGGATCTTGCCATGTCCGAGATCAAGGGCGACATGTGCGCTGCTGGTAGAGGAGAGTGTAATTGCAGCATTGACCTGTCTGAATATGGCCCGAAGTCGCTCCCCCGGTTGAGTGACATCTAGTGCTACAGATGCGCCGCCAGCTTTCATAACGGCAAGCATGGCGACTGATGTAAACACAGACTTTTCGAAGAACAGCGGCACAACCGACCCGGGGCCGATACCATGCTCAATAAGGTGGAAAGCTAGTCGCGTGGAGAGCTGATCTAGCTCAGAATAACTGCATGCGCCATCCCAAGCGTAGACTGCTGGCGAAGTCTGGTGTTTTCTGGCTGTTTCGCTGAACATGTCATGGACACACAAGTCAGCTGCGTCTGGAACCATTGCGTTCCAGCTCCAAATGTCGTCTAAGTCCTGTTCGGATAGAATCTCCAAATTCCCAAGCCTAGAGCAGGCGAGAGCCGGGTCACACTGCTGTTCAATGATATGTCGGAGAATCCCTGCCTTTCTAACGATCGAGTCTCCTTCCACGACACTGGTATCGAATCTGAAACGAATAGCAAAGCCGTCGGTGGCTTTTTGAATGAATTCGACGTGGAGAGCACAGTTGGGGACTGTTACTATCCTCGTTTGTGCTTCGTTCGTCGATGGAGTTGAGACAAGAGTCTGGAATTGACAGAATTGTTTGGCTCTCTGGCTTGCGATGCCAATCCCCTGTAGTCCAGCGTGGATATATGGAGTGACCTCAGCTGCTTTCTGATCTAGACCATCAAGAAACTCGTGAACGAGTGTCTCTCCTTGTACCACAACTCGAAGTGGCACGAAGGCTGTTTGTGGGCCCCCGAGCGTCTGCTGGGCTTCCGGAATATTGAGTGACACACCAAAGGCTACCTCAGTAGCGTGGTTCGTATGGGTTTCTACGATCGACCAAGCTGCCCAGGCTGTAGTGGTGAAGGAACGCGACGGCGGTAGATGAATACCGCTATAATCGAATTCGAGGACTCCATCAAGCTTGGGCGCATAGGATGTACTGGGAAGCAATGGGAAATGAATGGCATCCGCACCCTCGAACTGCTTCTCCCAGAATGCCTTCACCGCATCCTCGCTCAAACCTACTCTCCACTGGAAAAAGTGGCCTTTGAGAGGTTCTGTGGTAGAGTTCCTTGGCTTGTCTGAGAGGAATTGCTGGCCTGTATTGTCTAGAATATAAAAAATTGCAGACTCCAGGATCTGGCCAACCTCAGTAGCTGTGTAGTCACTGACCGATCCTTTCCTGTAATTCAGGTTGAGCTCTGTGAGCCGACACTTCTGGGAAGCACTTAGAGCGAGGTCATACTGGATGGCCATTGAGTTAGTCATAACTATTTCTTTTCTGATTGGAAAAATTAGGTATGAGGGCCCATTTGCTTACTTCGTGTGGGTCAGCGCCGCCTTTCACCCGTAGACGCAAATCTTTCGAAGCTCTTTGCTTGTCTTGTTTCTCGTCATCATCGTTGAGTACAGTAACTGTTGTGTTGAAAAGGCGTTTCCCAGTAAGTCCTCTCAGCTCACGTTGAATCTCAGCAAGCGATGTGTGTTGGTGAGCAAAATGGCTGATCGAGTCTCTATGCGTCTTGTGTAGGACCTCTTCCAGGCTCTTGCTAACATCGACGAAGCCCACCAGCATGTTAATGACAGGTCCCACCAGCTCTTCTATGCCGGCGACTTCTGTATTTCGGCCTGATGCTAGGTAGCCAAAGCAAACTTGACTCGTGTCTATGCACTGTGACAAAGTGAGTGCCCAAGCTACCTGCAGAAACACAGAGCGTGTGATTCCTTTCTGTACACAGAAGTCGTAGATCCTAGTAGAGATATATGGTCTCGCCACAGGAAGAAACCCATACCTGTGGTCCGTATGACCTGGGTCAGGTGGCCCGTCTGCTTGTTTGGCGATCGGGAAGTGACACGGTTGGGCCTCGGTGAGGAAACCTTTCCAATATGCTAGCCGCTCACCCCGAGGCGTCATCTGGATCTGCTCCACGACTTCACGGAACTGTGGAGCCGTAGGTAGGCTTTGTCCGCTATAGGCACTTGCCACATCTTGGGCGATAATTGACATTGATGCTGCGTCGCTCATCGCGTGGCTGATATCAAGTCGGCAGGCAACTTGCCGCGCCTTGGGCTGAAAACAGATACTCGCCATGCAGTTTGGTTGATTGCTTGCAAAGTCGGGTGATGGCATGGCTTGCAAAAACTCAACAGGATCAAGCTCGTGTGATTCAAAAAGCTCAACCTGAGGCTCAATGTGAGCCAAAATGATCTGGAGCATGCTTCCAGTCTCAGGATGCTCAATGAAAATAGTGGATAAGATGGAGTGTCGTCTAATTATTGACGACCAGGCCACTTCTAATGCGGTTGGTGATACCGCCGTTTCACCGCCATTGCTCTCGCATGACCACACAAAGTTGGTTGCGTAGGATGCCGTTCCTCGCTTCTGGCTCATCAAAATACCTTCTTGTAAGGGCGTACATGGATAGATATCTTGGACGCCAGATGCTTCAATGCCAATCTTGCTAAGATGTTCCTCGAATAAAGTCCTGAGGCCAGCGTAGGAAATGTCGGCAAGAGGAAAGTCAGCAAGGGTAAAGGTGTGCTTTGAGTCTGCCAAATCTTGACAGGTATCCTTGAGTATCGAAACAACGTGGTTTGTCCACTGCTGGAGGCGCTCCTGATGTCTCATGTCCTTATTCAAGATGAACTCCAACTTCATCTCACCACCTTGGACCGCAACTTCAACCTCGACAAGCGAGACACGGCGCACTTGAGGCGAGGCCACATTCAAGTCCAAACTTCCACCATCTGGCTTGAGAAGCCAGCTGAAAGTGGAATCACTGCTTTCGAGTTGCTGATAAACACCGGCATAGTTCAGCAACATTTCGACTTGGTTGTGGTCTCCGAACGCTTGCCGCCCATGCTTGCTGTTGTATCTGCTGGCAAAATAGGGCTGTCCTTTGCTGGGTACACTCTTCCTGATATCTCTGACGATCTTGATCAATTGCGTGACATCGCCCCAGTCGCGAGTATCATGTGAGACTTGAAGCGGGTAGAGGGTTGTGAACCATCCGACAGTCTCCGCGAGGTCTACTTGTTGGTTACCAGGCTCCCTTCCGTGGCCCTCGATGAAGAGAGGCGGGAGTTTCGTACGGTCCGGGAAAGTGGACGCAAATGCTTGCAACATGGCCGCTGCTAAGATATCCAATGGCTCACAATTGAGAGTAACGGCACTGTTACCGAGAAGAAGCGATGTGGTTTGCGAATCGATGGTGGCTTCTAGGGTTATTTGCCGATCAAGGATGTTTGCTTCTGCGCTGACCCCCCAAAAGTCGAACCGAGTCAAATCGACTTCAAAAGGAAGTACTTTCGAAGTGGTATCAAGCATTTGGCTCTTGCCTTGCTGTATCTGGCTCCAAGCCGGAAATGAAGTCGGACATGGCACGAAGGATTGGCCATCCAGATACTGTTGCATATCATTCCAGATGATACGCCAGGAAACGAGGTCGACGACCAGATGATGTGCACTCAACAGTAATACTTGTACTCCGTCTGTCAAGTAAAACACATCTACTGCAAATACTGGCCCCGTACGTATGTCAAGGCTTGTCTGCCTAGCCTGTGCTTTGGATTCAATTTCGCCCAGCGGCTGGATACCGTAGTGGACCAGGAACGAGTAAACGCTCGATGAGTACGGCTCGACGTACTGCTCCCATGTGCCGTTACTTGTCAGGCGGAACCGTGCCCGAAGCATCGAATGTCGTGTAACTATCTCTTGAGACATTGACAACAGTGCCCCATGCTCCACAGGACGGTTAATCTTTAAGATGAAACTCTGGTTGAAATGGTTGATGCCGTCGGGATGAAAGCTGAAAAACATCTGTTGAATAGGCGATAATGGCCAGGCTCTTGTCGTCTCGTCTCTTCCTAGGACCGCTGCTATATCAGCCATGGCTGACGATTGCTTCTTTTCGCCATTACGTTTTGCGATGCGCTGTATTGTCTGGAGCCCCAAGATATCCCCAACCGTGACGTGAACGTTGTGTCGTCGGCACCTAGACACTGTCTGCATCGCTGTGATAGAGTCACCACCAAGCTGTAAAAACGGTACTCTTGTCGATATCGCAGACAGTTCCATGTTCAACACGTCAGCCCAAACATGCTGGATCACATGTTCGACTTGACTTTGTGGCTCGGCAAAGTCTTGAGCTTGTGTCTCAGCAGTCTGCAGATTCACTGCCGCGCCGATTTTGTGAAGAGACTTTCGATCTGTCTTGCCCGAGGTAGTCATTGGAACACTGCGCAAAGGGATGTATCCGCTGGGGATCATGTACGAGGGGACCACAGCCACCAGTCTGTCTGCAATACCTCTCGTAAACTCCTTTAGTGTCTCTTGTAGCTCTTTTTCTGTCATCCGAACTGCATTTGGAGGTACAACGAACGCGACCAGCGTCTTCTTGTCGCCGACCACCTCTGCTACGACCTCTAAGCCTTGGCAAGGCTTTCCCTCTCCGGAGCTTTGGCTTTGACTGAGGATGGATTGGTAAACATGATGTTCCACCTCACTCAACTCGACTCGCTGCCCTCGAATTTTGACCTGTGTGTCTTTGCGCCCAACAAACAACAGGGTACCATCGCTATCATAACGCACTAGATCTCCTGTTTTGTACAGACGTCCACGTCGACCAGGAAATCCAGGCCCGCCGTGGAGCAACCATGGGGGATCTTCCACAAAGGATGCTGCCGTCTTCTCTGGATCTTTGAAGTAGCCTTGGCCTACCATAGGACCTTCTAGCCATAGCTCTCCGTTACAACCCAGCGGAGCGAGTTTTGTCTCATTTACTGTGTCAACAACCCACGTGCACGTTCCGTAGCCTCGGCCGATAGTAGACAGTGAGACTTCCTCTTCTGACACAGTCGACACAGGGGTGCACTCAGTTGGGCCATAAGCAAAGCGTACGTTGGTATGCTGTCTGATGCGGGCGATCTGTTTAGCCTCAGGAGCTTCACCGCCGACCTCGATCACTTCAAAGCTTTCAAGAGCATCTGGTTCCAGAAGATCGGCCACCTTCGGTGTGAGGTTCGCAAATGTTGGTCTCATGCGTAGAACTGCTCCTGAGGGGTCGTTTCGTCTCTCGTGCTCTGACGGAATGCAGAGGCAACCACCTGCGTAAAATGCGTGCAAGATATGGTACCAGGAAGCATCAAATGCATAAGATGCAAAATCGAAAATTCTTGTTCTCTCGCTGAGCCCGATCTGTCGTGTCTGATGGGTCATGGTACTGGCCCAGTTCGCATGCGAGATCATGACTCCCTTGGGGACTCCTGTACTGCCGGATGTAAAGACTATATACAAAAGGTCACGAGGCGAGACGGCAGAGCGAATGGGTTCTGTGTCTGTGGCTGTCCATGTATCCTGGGAATGGCTTTCTGAACAAATACCGTCTATCGAGATTGTTTGCATTCCAGGTAGTAGCTGCTTGGCTGCTGCGACATTTGCTTCCAAGGATAATACAGCATTGGTGCCAACCTGGTCGACTATGGCCCGCAATCTCTGCTGTGGTTGTGTCACGTCCAAAGCAACCGATGCTGCGCCAGTCCTCATGATGCTGAGCATGGCTACTGGCACCCATTTCGACTTTTCCATATAGAGCGGTACAATAGTCCCAGGCCCCATACTGAGATGCTGGCTGAGATATCTTGTTGCTTTGGTCGCAAGACTATCTAACTCGCGATAAGTAAGATCTCCGTCCCAGGCACAGACTGCTGGAGAGTCTGGACATCTCTTGATTGTCTCGCCGATGATCTCGTGCACTAGCCTATCGGCTGATTCTGGTAATGCGGCGTTCCGGGTCCAGATATCAACCAAGTCCCGTTGATTGGCTGATGCAAGGCGTGCAACGCTGAGGGATGACTCTGGTGCCTCACTCAGGCTCCGTACAAGTGCCTCGAGCTGCGAAGCCATCTGGTCAACCAGAGGACCTTGAACGACATGCGAGTCATAGCTAATTCGTAATTGCAAACCATTTTCTTCGAGCTCACAAATTGGCGTGAATGAATAAGTGCCAAACGCCCGCATAGAATCTGCGTCAGCTCGATCCTCTTGGTTAGGCTCAAATACGACGCTATCACTGCCCTGTTTACGGGGTTGGATTACCAGCAACGTTTGGAACTGGGTTGCCGATTCACAATTTTGATCCATCTGTCGAATTTGTCTGAGGCCGACATGCTCAAACTCTGCCATCTCGGTTGTCTGAGCTTGAACTTGGCTTAAGAGGCTGCCGATGCTTTGGTTCCAGTCTATTCGTGTAAGCACTGGAACTGTTGCAATTGTCGGGCCGATCATACGCTCAATACCCGGTATGTTGGCGGCTTGTCGACCCATGACTGTTACTCCGAAAATTACATCTGGTGTGTCCATGTAACGGGCGAGCAGAATTGCCCAAGCTGCCCGAATAATGGTGGAGGCGGTTATGTCGGTCTCATTCCATGAGATATCGAACATTTGACGAAGTACTTGCTGGTCAGCTTGAGGCTGGTACTTGAACCTTGGCAATGCCGGAAAATGTGCCGCGCCTTCAGCTGCTGCCAGTTGATGTTGCCAATACGAGGTTGCACGCCCATTCTCAGTCTCGAGGATATGCTTGACGAAGTGTTGGAATGGGAGAGATACCTCGAGGTCGAGTTCTTTGTAGGCCTTCTCGAGTTGTGCAAACATGAGAGTTATGGACCATCCATCATACACCGCGTGGTGAAGAGTAAGAACAAACGTACTACCAGCTGTGCCAAACCTAGCTAGGGGTGTTCCTAGGCCCATGGCAGTGGACTTTTCTGTCTCTATAAGTGTGTCGATACTTTCGCCGAGGCTGGAGTCGATCCATTCTATCTGCTCGTTTCGAAGGACGACCTGGACAAGGCCTTGATGAGATAAATCAACAATGCGGGTGCGCAGAATCGGAGTTGACAGCACCACGCGTTCCCAAGCTGCGCGGAACAATTTCATATCGACAGAAGATTTGGTTTGAAGGATCCGGTGGTAGACGTAATCCCCCGACCGCTTCGTGGTCAGAGCAAGAACGCCCTGCTGTAGAGGAGTGCAAGGGAATATGTCCTCAATGGCATCAGCTTTGACATCGAGTAATTGAGCGGCTTCTAAGCGCGCCTCGTCACTTGACTTGCCAGATTTGAGCAAAGAAAAAGGTTCCACTAGATCTTGGGTTGAAGCATCGGATACACGGATAACTTGAGCAAGCTGGCTCAGTCGCGGATGTTTGAAAACGTCGGCTACTGTTAAGCCAAGACTCTGCTTCTGTGCCGCTGCGACAAGTCTCATAGCAGCAATAGAATCGCCACTAATGCGCAAGAAACTATCATCAGTACCGATCCTAGAACGTTCGATACCAAGCACGGTAGCCCAGAGCTGCTGCAATCTTCGTTCCATGTTGGTGGCTGGTGGTCGTTTGCTGACGGCTGCTGAACTGGCTGTGAGCTGTTCCAATGTCAAAGACTGACCTATCTCCCGTAGCTTGCGTCGATCTGTCTTGCCGGAAATTGTTACTGGGGTACTGCCAATGTGAACAAATGATGCCGGAATCATGTAAGCGGGCAGACGCTCCGCCAGTTTGTCCTCGAGTTCGGTTGCTAGCTCAGTCGGAACCAGAGACCAAGACCAGTTGCCCACGTCTGCTTTGTCTGGAGAAGATGTGCCTTGTCCCAAGAACAAGACCAGTAATTCTGCACTGCTCTCTTTCGGCCTCATAATTTCTGCGCTGACCGATACATCATTACCGAGGGAGGAGTGAGCATGTGTATGTGTACGTGCAATGGTAGTCAAAACCTCCCGTGCATGATGCTCAATTTCACCAAGTTCAACACGTTGGCCACGAATCTTGACCTGCACGTCCTTACGACCGACAAATTCCATCAACCCGTCTTTTAGGTATTTGACAAGGTCGCCTGTCTTGTAGATCCTCGTCCAGCTCTGGGCTTCGGGATTGTCATGAGACCTTTGCGCTTCAGCTAACCACGTAGGGCTTTCTATGAAGGCCTCGGCTGTTCTCTTGTCATCATTGAGATATCCACGAGCTAGAGTTGGTCCTTGAACTAAGAGCTCACCAACTGCTCCCAAGGGCGCAAGTCTGTTATGGTCCTGTGGATCTGCTACCCAGTTGATGGAACCTACTGCTCGGCCGACGATGCTAGGGCCGGCATCTGGATTCACGCCAAGGTCATGAATTGAGCAGGTAACAGCACATTCTGTTGGACCATATGCGTTGAATAGGTGGACATAGTCCCTCCATCGAGCTGTATCCTGCCCTTGGACGGCCTCTGCACCTAACACCAACACACGCAGTGTAGTCAGTTCGCACGGCTCAAGCAGCCGCGCCACGGTAGGTGTCAACAAAGCCCAGTTGACCTTGAAACGGTTCATAGTTGATGCAAGTTCTGAGACTCGTTGGGCATCAGACGGTATGCACACGCAACCTCCATGAATCAACGTCGTTAGGATCTCCATGATACTCGCGTCAAAGGCGTATGAGGAAAATTGTAGAGCTCGAGTATGTGGGCCGAATTCCATGACTCTCCCGTGGGCTACACAGCTTGTAGATACAGCTCGATGATCCAATACCACTCCTTTTGGCTTTCCCGTACTACCTGATGTAAACATGACATATGCAACGCTCCCGGCATCAGAAGAAGTAACACCGTTTCGGTCAGCGCCGCTGTTACTTTGAGCCGAGATCTGGTCTAGGGCTGCTAGAGACACCACCGCAGTGTGGACATCAGAAGAGTTATCAAAGGCCGAGGCATTCTCAGCAGACACCAGGATCAGACTTGCTTCTGTCTGAGCAACAATGTCTTCCTTACGAGCCTTAGGAAGCGATGGATCCAATGGTATGAATGCTGCACCGGCTTTATGCACTGCTAATATGGCGACCGTCATCCAAAGCGACTTCTCAAAGCACAAAGGTACCATGGCTCCACGAGCCAAGCCTTGAGTGTACAGATGGTGTGCAAGCCGGGCTGAGAGCTCATCAAGCTCTGCATAGGTTAGCTCGCCATCCCAGGCGGACACAGCAGTAGCGGCTGGCTGTTGCTCGACCATCCTGGCGATGAGATTGTGAACGCAGGAGTCGACAAGGTTAGGCCAGGATCCCGAGTTCCATCTCCGGATTTCTTCCAACTGCTGCGTGCTGAGTAACTCAATCTCGTTGACTGTCAATTTCTCCCTGTCTGGATCGCACAGCTGGCGCAAAACGAGCTCAAGCTGCCGGGCTATGCCTCTCGGTTGCTGAACAATATGTGAGTCGAAGCTCATCTGTAGTTTCAGTCCAACGGTCGTCAGATGACATTCCAAGGTCATTGCGTATGTCTTAAGGATACCAGAACCGCCATTATTACCGATAGTTTGGTGTCCATCCTTGAATATAACGCTTACGACCTCCTGGGCGGTTGGTTGGACCACTACCAGTGTTTCGAACTGGCTAGATTGTGATATCTGCTCGCTGATGCGTCGAATCTGATGCAGACCAGTTTGCTCAAATTCTGTCATCTCCATAGCTTGAGCCTGCACTTGTTGTAGCAAGGACCCAATCACTTGTTCACGCTCGACTCGCAGTTGAATGGGAACAGTTGCAATCGTTGGGCCGGCCACCTGCCCTACACCAGGCATGGAGCCTTGGCGGCCGGCTACTGTTGCTCCAAATAGAACAGCCGTTGAATTAGTGTAGCTCGCAGAGATAATCGCCCATGCTGTACGTACAAGCGTGGTTGGTGTGAAACCTGTACGTGGCCAGTTCAGTCTGGGTATCTCGTAATCTAGGGTTTGATCTGCCAACGGCTGGTAACCGGCTGAAGGCATGATTGGGTACGCCATGGCCTCGGAGTCTGCCAATTGAGACTGCCAAAACTTGATGGCCAAGTCTTGATCAACTTCTCGAAGGCTTTTGACAAACGCGGGAAAACTTGTGAGCTCCTTCATCGCCTCTTGTCTGTAAGCTCTCTCCACTTGTTCCATCAGCAGCGTCAATAACCAGCCGTCGTACAGAGCATGATGGATTGTCAAAGAGAAGTAACAATTCCCGCTTGAAGGTTCTGAGTCCCCAATTATACCAAAGCGAACCAGAGGCGTGCCTAATCCCATAGGTTCGGTGTTCTCCGTCTCAAGCAAGGCTTCAACGCTTCGGGCTTTGAACCACTGACCCTTATCTTTGATGACCACCTGTGTCAGGCCATGCTCTCGACCCAGATCAGCGATTCGAGTTCGAAGAATGGGTGTGGAGGTGACAACGCGATCCCATGCATTCACGAAGTTATGAAGATCGACATCTTCACGTAGTGATAGCACGTTGCGGCTGATGTACTCCTCAGTTCCTTGAGACTTTACTGTAAGAGCCAACAAGCCTTCTTGCAACGGTGTGCACGGGAGTGTATCCTCAACACTGTCAGGGTCGACGGAACATAACTGCGCTGCAGCTTCCTGGAGTTTGTGCTTTTGACCACCAGAAGCCAGGAGGGAGAACGGTTCCACTGTGGCAGAAGACTGCGTCGTAATTCCTCTGACCACTTTGGCCAAATCAACAAGCCGCGGATGCCTGAAAATATCGTTGACAGTAAATGCGAGATCATACTCTCGGGCTGCTGCTACAAGACGGATCATGGCAATTGAATCACCGCCAATCCTTGTGAAGCTGTCATTTGTGCTGATGGTGCTGGAATCAACATTCAAGATGGCTGCCCAGAGTGTTTGAAGCTTCTTCTCCGTCTCGCTTGACGGAGCTCGTCTCGCACCTCGTGCCGGGTCAAGGTTTGCAAGCTCTTCTATCGTGAACGAGGCACCAATAACTCGTAGCTGCCGGCGGTCTGTCTTGCCTGTAGCGGTCATTGGTATCTGACCAACAGGAATGTAGGCCATTGGCATCTCGTAGGACGGAAGTTGCTCTGCCAATTTGTCTTCTAACCCGGCAGTAAGACTCTTGATAGCAATTCGCTGCTGATCCTCAGACCGGTGTGTGGTCGAGTCGACCTTGATGAATACCACCAGCATCGGATCTCTTGCTTTGGGGGCGATCACCTCTGCAACTAGCTGCATATGCACATTTGTACCTTTAGCCAAGTTCTTGCGAACATGGTGTTCAACCTCGCCTAGTTCAACTCGCTGGCCCCGAATCTTGACTTGAGAATCCTTGCGGCCAATAAATTCGAGCGATCGATCTGAATTATATCTTACCAGATCACCTGTCTTGTAGAGTCTCCCTCGTCGTCCTGGTTGACCTTGTGCACCCCTTAGGAGCCAAGTGGGATCTTCCACAAAGATTGCTGCCGTCTTGTCGGGGTCCCCCAGATAGCCAGCTCCAACTGTTGGTCCTTCAAGCCACAGCTCTCCGGTGGCTCCAATGGGTACTAGCTGCTGTCCTTTCTCCGGCTCAACGATCCATGTGTTTGCGCCTATAGGCCATCCAATGCTAACGCTAGGGTGGTCAAAGTCGATGGGAGTGCCCGCCGTGCTTCTAACGGAGCACTCTGCAGGACCATAAGAGTTGAGCACTGTTGGTCCAGACCGCCAGCGAACTACATCGTCAAGTGTAAGAGCTTCTCCACTGAAGTTGATAAGTTGAAGCCCAGGGACCTGCGAGGGATCTAACAATCTGCCAATCGACGGGGTGATATCAGCCAAATTAGCTCGTAGTTGCTCTATAGACCCTTCAAGGTTCGATTGTCGCTGCTCTTGGCTTGGGACGCAGAGGCAAGCACCCGAAGTAATGGTATGCAGTAAGTTGGACCAGGACACGTCAAAAGCGTAAGAGACAAAATCCCATACCCGTGAATGACGAGAAAACCCTAGCGCTTTCTGCTGGTGATAATGGGCACTGCAGAAATTCCGATGCGTAACGATGGCTCCTTTGGGAGTTCCTGTGCTGCCGGAAGTGAAGACAACGTACAGCTTGTCACCTGGATTGACCGTTGGCAACGCGTCCAGAAGCTCCACCGTTGGCAGCTGCTGCTTTACCAAGATCTCTGGGATCATGACCTCCATGTTGTGGTTTGTGACCCGGCGAGCAAGTTCTTGACTGCTGATTGATGATACGATCAAGGGGCTTGTTGCTTGCTCCGTGATAGTCCTTAGACGTCCTTCGGGTAGGGTCACATCCAGCGCAACCGAGGCTGCACCAGCCTTCATAACACCCAGTACTGCGACTGACATCCACATTGACTTTTCGAAGCAGAGGGGTACTAAAGCATGCTTGGGCAGTCCCTGTTCGATCAAGTGATGAGCCAGGTTGGTTGATAGCTCATCGAGCTGACTATAAGTCAGGTCTCCATCCCAGGCGCAAACAGCTGGCGCTCCTGGGTGTTCCTTTACCGACCGGGCAAAGATTGTGTGGATACATTTATCATAAGCTTTCGGAACTTCGGCGTTCCATTCCCAAATTCGGCGCAAATCTTCCTCACTTGCCATCTCAGGGACGTTCTCGACGTGCGTCCCATTATGGCCGTTCAGACCTTCTCGGCCTCCATTCATATCTTCAGGCATCTCGATATAGAAGCTCGGATATCCTCTCGGGTAGAAATACTTTAGACTTCTTTGTTAGGTCAGCATTACCATCGTATACCAAGTCGAAATTGTCGTAATCACCAGTTTGTCTCAATCAACTGTGAAGCAATATAGTTGCAGATTGTTTGTTGAAGCTATGCCATGAACCTTTACGATCGACTACTGGGTAAGATCTCGGGTTACTATACATATAATGTATCGTTTTCTTTCACAATTCATATAAACGAACGGCATTGACCCTCTAATTCCATCTACTCTACCCAGGTGGAAATTTGGAATACTAAAGCCCGCCCCTCTGAGTTGCGAGCCGATAGGCCTCCAATTCTCCACCCATATGGGAACCATGTCACGTTAATCACACTCCTCCAACTTAGGAGACTGGAACTCATGGTGAATCTGCAAATATGACGAAGTCAGCGGCTACGATGATCGTCATGTCAGATACTTCCGTATTGGACCTTGGCTTATGGTCATTTATTCATCTACGGGGAAGACGCCGTGAGCGCTATGACACTAGATCTTGCATGCTTCCAATTGTTGAGTCACAGATTGGCCCAAAATACTGTTACAACGATTTTAGCTTTATGGAATGTGATGAGTGTCTGTAGAGGTCTCCAATACTACCTCGGGTTTCGGAGAGGGCGCTTCTTTTGGCCATGCACCGCCTCTGATCAAGCACGTTCACACGGAGCATCAGGATCAGTCGCTCGCGCCATGTGTACATGTAATACGAGAACCCCACGGCCGACAGCACGGCCCCCATGATATGGTGTGTAGTGGCTGTAGCACAGTGCTGACAGGGTCTCAGATGATCTAATCAATCACATCATATCAATTTCACGCAATATGCTGATGCATGTGTCATTGTGCACACTGCACGTCTAACCAAGGCAATTGCGGCATGGACAGCCCCGTTCCCGTACCGAGAACTTGAAAGCACATCCCACGTCGTAATGCGGCATTATTGAACAACTGCATATGCAAAGACTTCCTGAAGGATTCTTACGTTACGTGGTTCTTGCCATTTCAGAATCCGTGCATTCCAAGACATTGCTTCAACACATGGCAAGCATCAACGATGACGTCGCAAAGCAAGATCCAGAATCAGCAAAGCTCATCAAGATTCCTTGGAACTTGGCCCATGACATTCTACTACACCATATGGCTGGCCCTGTAGAGATTTGCTCCTGGGTGTAAGTCAGCCAATAGATCTCTTATCGTGATGTAGCTCCAGTTTTACCCACCCGGTTTGTATCAGTGTTTAGATATGATTGAAGATGTGAAGGGAAAAGGACAGTCATTTCACCAAGAAAGCTAGCTTTACCGGTTCTGAAAAGATATCTCTCGTGGTTTTATACCTACAATGAATAATAACAGTTCTTCTATCGAGCCAAGTGACCATTGTAACTGGCATACACTCTTGCATCGTGCCCATTCTGGTTCATTTCCAGAGTATCGTGGCCATTTCGTGCATGAGTTTGGCTGAAAATAGTCTCCACAACCTCTAAACTTCGGACGGCGAGAACTGATAGAAGAGAATCCGATAATCCATGAGTTCTCTCGTTGCAACCCTGTAGCCATATGCCAGCATCGTGTTCCACCGCGCCCTCCCGGAACCGAACACTATAGTTCCTATTGACGGTCCATTGCTTGCCGTTAGGCTTGAGATGATCCAGATCTTTCATCATTGCATGGTGGGCGTCTCGAATATATCCGCAGGCCACGACGACCAGGTCGGCAGAGATGGTCTCATTGAGAGGCTCTTGGATATTCTTTTGAGAACTTCGGGTCTTTTGAAGCCGAAGCCGCAAGCAAGGCTCTTCTTGTACGGTGTTTTCAAAAACCTCGGCCACTTCTCGATTGAACAAGATCCGCCGTGGCCAACGTTCTGGCGAGTTGTACTGGAGGCCGTATGCGTAAAGTTGAGAATAAATGTCTTCAATGAGCTGTAGACGCACAACACCGTAGTTGGTGGCACGATTCTCTTTGAGGGCTACGGCCCGGGATGCAGCACCTAAAGAGAAGAAGTCATCAACAGCATCAGGATCAAAAATCTCGTTGACACTGTGATATTTTCTTAGAGAATAACACTATGATAGCGAGGTTGAGTGCCAACTTACAATGGAGAATCATCGCTAGGTTTCAATGCAGAACCACGAGCGAGCATGATTGACTGTGCTCCCGGGAATTGAGTCGGGATGTCGTTGAAGATTTCTGCAGCACTTTGACCACCGCCAACCACCGCAACCCTTACGGGTTGAGTGCCCTCAGGGAAGAGTTTCGGTGCCTTGGTTGCATACTCGGAGGAGTGCATGACTCGAGGGTGAGCCAACTGCAACGTCTCGGGCATTTGTGGTCGACCACCAGCACTAACAGCCACATGCTTAGCTCGCAGCTTTGTCACTTTTCCTGTCTGCGTGTTGATTGATGTGACCAACCAAGATCGCACAGCTCCGGTCACGGGGTCCTGCTCATCTACTCCTATCTTGGTGACGTCTTGATCGTAGTCAACCACATCACTAAAGTGGCCTGCGCACCACTGCATGTAGTCTTGATACTCAATTCGCTGAGGAAGAAAGGTACCAAGGTTTGTGAAGGGGACTAGTCGTCGGCTTTTGTGTAGATAGTTCAAAAAAGTGAATTGGCTCTGAGGATTGCGAAATGTTGCCATATCCTTGAGGAAGCTGATTTGCATCTTTGCTCCCGGGATCAACATGCCGGCATGCCATGAGAATCCAGTCTGACGCTCGAGGATTCGAACTTTGGGTGCGCAGGTTTTGAATAGCACTGAGTCTTCTTCTTCTTGCAAGTCGTGAAGGGCGACCGCTATAGCAAGACTAGATGGGCCAAACCCAACGCAAACCAGATCGTGGAGCTCATCGTTGCCGATACGGTGCAAATTGCTCTTCAGCACGGGGGAAGGCATCTTTTCCAAAAAGAGGTGTGAGTATACCACATCGAATAGTATTTCTGATATCAACAACCATGGATGGGAATGGATGATAGATAACGAATTATGAGCCTGGCCATGCTCACAGCTTTGAAGTCTTTGGGACTTTCGATAGTTCCAGCTCAGCATATGTTAAAGAAACTTGACCATTTACAGCCTTCCTTGCTCGATGAGATCACAGAACGCGTCTGTGCATGCATGGAATAAGGATAACGTCAAAATAAGATTAATGTGCAAAAGTATGTCTGGACCTTCCTGTGCCTGCCTGTTCCTAGCTAGTGCTGACTGAGAGGGGTGGAGATTACAAGGTAATTTTTCGAAGAAAATTTAAGCTTGTTAGAAATGCAGGGAGGTTGTGTGGGTCCGGGATGTGTCGGGACTTTTGCATTCGAAGATAATCCACGTACGAATAGGGATACATGTTGCTTACTTGTCCGCATATTAACATTTAGGTACAGCACGGGAGAGGCACGGGAGAAGCGAGGGTTGTAGGGGTGTATGGATGACATGTGAGATGTGAGATGTGAGATGTGAGATGTCTCACAAAAAAGACTAAATTTGCTTGGTCCAAGAAGTTCCTATGCAATGACAACCGATAGTTTGAGATTTGGCATGGCTTGGGAGGACACATTGCAGATGCATCCTGTTATATGCATAACCTTAAAACGAGGACTAGCCTCCTTTCTTACGTACTTGACCAATCAGTGATCGGTCATCCAGATCTCCGTATACTTATCAATCAGTCATCGGCTTTCCGAAGCTCCGTCACATACTTATCAATCAGTCATCGGCTTTCCGAAGCTCCGTCGCATCTATCTTATCGTCAGCCATCGGCTTTCCGGGTCTCCGTTATGGCGCCGATCACTTGGCAGGATCGCAACCCCTACAACGTTGCACCCAAGACTTGTCAGATTCCTACCTGTATTCATACACCACAGAGAAGCTCGCTTTTACATCGACGTGGACGAGACGGAACGAGACGAGATTCTAACGGCAGATGATGGCGCTCCCACCCTTCAAACTGGTCTACGTGTACCTGAAGTTTCTGATCCCCCGCGCTTGGGAGGTCCTTTGCGACAAATTCCGAGCTTGGATTCACCGGCTGAATTATCGTTCGACAGAACCCTGTATGAACGTCGTCGTCGTGGGGGGTTCCTTTGGCGGGATCGAGTTAGCACGTAAGCTGTCCCAGTCCTTACCCACCGGCTATAGGGTAGTCCTCGTCGAAAAGAATTCTCACTTCAACTACCCCTTCAACTTCCCTCGCTATTCCGTTCTGCAAGGTCACGAACATCTATCCTTCATCCCTTACGATGGTATTGTGAAAGATGCTCCAAAAGGTATTTACAGGTTTGTACGCGGCGAGGCCACAGCCATCACCGACCACGCCGTGCACATGAAATCTGGAGATACTTTACCTTACGAATACCTTGTGTTAGCTACGGGTGCTACTCAAAGACTACCCGCGAGGTTAATGGCAAGTGAGAAGGCTGAGGCACAGGGTGAGCTGCAGAGCACACAAGAGGCGATCAAATTCGCATCAAAAGTAGCTGTCATTGGAGCCGGTGCAGTTGGTGTAGAACTGGCCACAGACATCAAAAGCTATTATCCAGACAAGCATGTTACGTTAGTTCATTCTCGAGAAACTCTGCTTCCACGCTTCCCTGGCGTACACCAATATGTCATTGCGGCTCTTGAGAAGCTTGGCGTGGACGTACTCTTGGGTGAGCGCCCTCAATTGCCCTCGCCAAAGGATCAGATTGAGGATGAGCTGGAACAAGACAAGCAACAGATGCTATTGTTCTCAGACGGAAGGACTTTTGGATACGATTTGCTTGTAGGGGTTGCCATTTCCAAATAATCAATTACGTCTCTAATAGTGTTACAAACAGATCCCCTGCACCGGTCAACGCCCTAACTCGGGTCTTCTCCAGGACATCGAGCCTGATGCCATCTCTGATAACACTGGCCGTGTTCTCACACAGTCGACGCTCCAAGTATCTAGCAAAAGTGGCCAAGATACCAAGCTGTTTGCTCTTGGTGATGTGGCCGAGACTGGAAGTGCTTTGATGGCTCGCTCAGCTTGGTATCAAGCCCAGGTCGTGCGACAGAACATCCTCGATTTAATTCAAGGCAAGAAGCCATCAGCGACATATTCTCCCAATCTGGAAGTTGAAGGGGCACTCAAGCTGACCTTGGGAAAGGTAAGTCATCCAAAGGCTTAGGAGCGGTAATTGGAATTGTTACTGGTGCTGACTTGTTCCATATTAGTCGGACTGGATCATGTATGTGAAGCCCAAGAATGGAGATGCTATCGTCACCTCGTATAGCAACGGAAAGGAAGATCTGGATATCTACTCAGCGTGGAACTACTACGGCGCCGACATTGAGAGTGGAAATGACGTAAAGTAGCAGAAACTAAGGCTTTTAGACTTCACATACATCTTTATAAAAGGAAACATAGTCAACATTATACTAAATCACTCAATTGGGGCTGCAGATCAGAGTATGCCTCTAATCTACTTGGTGATTATGGTCAAGGGTCCTTTCATATTGAAGGCCCTTCCCATGCCTCTCTCCGAAGTCGACAGATCCACGATTTCTTGTGGGGAAACGAGACCTGGCGGTCTAGAGAGAATCCAATGTCCTGTAGAAGGCACAAAAACCTTGATAATATTAGTCGGGCACATGTATCTCCTGAGATGAGCATGTATACCTTTTGTTATCGATTCGAGGTTCGAGCAAGACATTCATCGTGCGATTATCTGCCTGCCAGCAATATTGCACCAAACTGGACATCCATATCGGGCATTTACCCCTAGCCCATTCTTCACCGACGAGCACATGGACACCTCTATCGAAGTCGTCAACTTGATTACCCATGCGTCGGCCCAAGCCATCCTCCCTGACCCAGTAGATCTCGAAGTATCCGAATGGTACGCCGTCCCACATGCCGATGACTGGAAACGAGTGCCGTAGTTTGACAACATCGCTGAGAAATTCAGGCTGAAACTCGCCCCAAAAAGCGGATACTCGAGGGTTAGATAGCCATCGCTGGAGAAGCTGTGTATCTGAAAAGTTGAGTAGCTCAGAATGCTCTCGCTGATTGAGTTGGTCCACAGGCCCTGTATAAAGGATGGGCTTCGGGGAGAGAGAGGCCGCACGGAATGAGAGATATTGTCCCACTGAGGGTACAAAGCGAGAGTAAAATATTTCGCCCAGCTGAGGAGACCTTGGCCGAAGAGGGTGGCGTATCTCCCTTGTACTAGTGTACTGTAGGGGAGGCGGCGGATAAAAGGTTGAAATACGCGACGAAACAGGCGCATTCGTACTTGATGTCGACAGTTCATGACCTGATATAGTCTTGCAGACTTCGGGAGAAAGGCTAAAGACCCCTGGGGGGAGTTGCCAAAACATGCGTCGTGTTACGAAAGCATCGCTCCAAGGGTTATTTTCAGTGGTCGATTCATTCTCTGTATCGAAGCTTCCCACCAAGCCGGTCCGTTCGAGAGTTCCCAAAGCATTCACAGAGCGCACAATCCCCGAGTTCAGCACTTGGACGCGCCAGTCTCCTCTCGGCCTCGCATCAGCAGGAGTGTTTTGCGACTGTGGCGTACTCAAGGATAATAGTGGCTCGTCTTGTTGGAAATACCAGTAAAGAGTTACCCAAAGCATGAATGCTACCCGACCAACGCTAACAGTGGGCGATTGATTTCCAGCACAAGATGGGCTTGAGATGGATGATATGAAAATGGTGTCATCCTGAAGCGTTGGTTTGTATAAGCCTTTACCATTTGTTGTAATCGACGTATGGCCGTTACGGAAGCCGTTCTCAGGCCTCCCGTTCACCGTCGTAGTTGGGACAGAGGACTCAATGTGACTTTGCAGGGGTTGTTTGGGTCTCAAGCTGACTTTCCAATTGAGTGAAAATTGCGGCTGTACCTGCTTGTCACCGTCAGTCTCGTATGGTTTGAAGACAAGGCCCGTGGAGTGCGATTCGACGGCGAAGGCGAGACCATCCGGCAAGAAGACGGCTGTTTCATGCAAGGACCTAGTCATAATGGCCGACATATTGATACTTAAGAATACGTTTAAAGTTGGATTAAGATAAAGCTCTGTCCCTGTGCAAGAAGGGAACATAATGCATTATATAGACAGTAGTTTGAGACGGGCGTAGGGTATGCTCCAGCGATCCATCTCGAGAGCAATCAACTCCCCTGCTTTACAATCTGTACTCAAGATTTAGACCTATTGGCAGATCTGATGGGACATCAGAATAACTGGTATACCATGCTGCGCAGACTCGTGCTCTCGACAGGGACTTGGTCGCAGGATCTTGATTTCTGCGAGGTTACAGACCCCGGAGCGCGTGCAAGTACCAAATTATTTACCCTGCGCTTCCGTGATCGGCGATCCATCGGAACAGCGGAAATGGCCCCGGTCTTGGCCAATGTAACATTTTCTCAACTGAGTAGGAGATCAACCTCAACCTCCCGCTACGACGCAATGCCGAACTCGACCCGTGAATGTCCCAGTTCAGTCACCGATGAGTTCTGTTGGTTCTGGACACAAGTGGCAGGTCTATGAACAAAGCAGGTCGAATTGAGGCCACGCAATCATGAATTTTTGTTGTCTCGGATCTCCTCGAATGGATGTCGAAATGTACGTACAAACAGATGGATGGAGGGGGGTGTGCATCCTCCGGCTCAACGGTACAAGGATCAGGGTTGTACCCGAGCCCACACAGTGTTGATCGAAGAATGAGTTTATTTAACATAAACTCTGAACTAAAGACCGGAATCTATACTCGTTTCTGACTAGCCCGCCGAAGTTGGGCCAAATTTGGGTCCACAAACGTCAGCTATCACATTGTGTTGAATCCTTGGGATCAACCAACACAAGCTGAAAATCGCTAGTAGCGTGGGATGATGATGGTTTTCCAGCCCGTTCATCTCCTGTAGACGCGCTTGGCGACTCTGCACTCTGCCAGTCTTGTTCTTTTTCTCTCTCACCCTACATCTGTTATCTCCTCTGTTATCAATCTGCAGGATCGTTCTGCGAATGCCACTCTTTTTTGTTCCTACAACTGAAGCAAGCAAATTGTGAGACAGGGCGAAGTTCTGTCATCTACTATCTGCTCTTACTAAGGCCCTTTCTTTTAAGACAGTGGCTGTAATTGTTTTATCCGTCGCTACAAATCGTAAAAGTACTTTCCAGAACGGGGCAATGCAGAGTCAGAACGAGGACGCCCTTGTGGATGGTGAAAAGCGCATTGCCGGTAACGCAGGCGATGCACCGGTTCTCGACGACAATGCTTCTTCGATTGAAAGTGTGCAGAATGGCGTTAAAGGCATTGAGGCCATCGCGCAGGCTTGGACAAAGACGTCCATTGCCATCGCGTACACCAGGTAATTGATTCGGGACTCGCTCCATCCATTCTCATGTACTTCTTACTTACCAGCCCGTAATCTCAGTCTTTTGTTCATGGCTTTCGTCACTTCTTTGGAGGGACAGGTGATGGGCTCTATCCTCGTCTTCGTCACCAGTTCTTTTCAGCAACACTCACTTGTCTCGACCATTGGTGTCGTGCAGGGTGTCGTTCTTGGTACGTAAAACCTTGCCTACTCGCCAATTCCATACGTGACCCAGCTAGGGCTAATTCGATTGCCATAGCTGTTGTTAAACCCCCAATGGCCAAGATCGCCGACGTCTTTGGACGAGTTGAGGCCTTCTGCATCTGCATCAGCCTCTACACACTTGGTTACATCCAAATGGCCGCCTCAAATAACGTACAGACATTTGCGTCTGCCCAAATATTTTATTCGGCCGGCAGCACAGGGCTCCTGATTCTTCAGCAGATCTTCATTGCCGATACGACCGATCTAGAATATCGTGCTCTGTTTTCCACACTGCCTGATTTGCCTTTCCTCATCACGACATGGATCGGTGAGCGCATCGGCACCGGCATTATGCGTTCTTCAGGTAGTTGGAGGTGGGCGGTTGGCATGTGGGCCATCATTCTGCCAGTATCTTTTCTGCCTCTTTTGATTGCCCTGGTGCAAAACTCGAAGCGAGCCAAGAATCTCGGACTTGAGCTCAAGACTCAGACTACGCTGCGGGGAGGTCCTTTGAGCGTAATTGGTCACCTTTGCAAAGACCTTGATGTAGGCGGCATTCTTATTCTAGGTGCAGGCTTCTCACTGATCCTCGTGCCTTGCACTATCGCCAATACTGTTGCCGGTGGCTGGAAGAGCCCAGACATCATCGCAATGGTGACAATTGGAGCCGTACTCCTTATTATTTATCCCTTCTGGGAAATGAGCACGCGCCTGGGCAAGAAGCATGGCGTCCGAGGAGTCCCTGGCAAGATTCTCGCCAATATGGCCCCGTACCCCCTGACCCCTCTATACTTGCTCAAGTCACGCACTTTTAGCGCAGGCTGTGTCCTCATCACATTCTACTTTAGTAAGATTCCCTGCAGTAACTAACATGATCAAAGCTCGAGACTAATCGATGCATTATAGTGGCTTTCTACCTTTCCGTGCAGCCGTACTTTTACTCGTATCTCCTTGTTGTCAGGTCTCTCGACACGCAGTCGGCCACATATATTGTTCAAATCTTTTCCTTCGGAGGCACCGTATCCTCTCTGGTCATCTCCTTTATTATCAAGTTCACCAAGAGGTACAAGTGGTATGTCGTTGTGGGATCCTGTCTATATATGCTAGGCATGGGCTTGATGATGAAGTACCGTACGGAAGAAGCCTCGCTCTCTGCCATCATCGGTACTCAGATCCTGATCGCCTGGGGCGGTGGTATGTTGAATGTTCCCGCCCAACTGGGTGTGCAGGCCAGCGCTGGTCATCAGGACCTCGGCTCTGCTACAGCCATCTTCCTCACACTCATCAGCATCGGTACAGCCATCGGCAGTGCAATCAGCGGAGCTATCTGGAGTCGACAGATTCCCGCTAAACTAGCAGCTTATCTTCCAGAAGCGGCTAAACAGAATGCGACCATGATCTACGCCGATATCAACACTGCCATGTTGTATCCCATGGGGAGCCCGGAGCGTATTGCTATCAACAGAAGCTACCAGGAGACTATGAAAATTCTACTCACGGTTGCCATCTGTGTTTGCGCACCTGTTGTGCTTTGCAGTTTTCTCATGTCTGATTACCACCTTGATGAGATTCAGCAGGCTGTCAAGGGGCGAGTCATCGGTGGTCATGTGAGCGAAGACAGGAAGAAGGTAGATGGAGCCAAGAAAGGAAACCCTTATAACCCCAAGAACTGGTTCAAACGTCGTGAAAGCGAACCAGCTGGACGCGAGAGTGATAGTTCCCCTCAGACCACGGTCGGTTGATTTCCACAGAGACGAAGAAAAATGGGCTGGCCTGGGTGCTAATATAGTATCAACATGATAACATTGTTGGGTGGCCAAGCAAATCTGTTGGCTGCAAGGTTTCCCAATATGATACTCTGATCCGAGTATGACTTTTATCTTGCTTAAATAGTTAAATACTCGTAAAGAAAGTAGTATCTTAGTTCTAGATCTGGTTGCTTATATTAAGGCTATTCTAGTAATTATATTATTGTTATATTTTAATGTTTTTTAATATTAGAATATCGTAATACATAACTGCTATATAAAGTATATAACCTGGCTTCCCGCCTTTTAATAGGTCTTTGGTGCGATAATGGTTTTGTCTAGCAAGAAGAATGTCGATGTGTGGTCGTCTGGTCTTTGCTAAGATAACCGTAATATCGCAGACGACCGTATGCCCCCTTTCCAAGAATTTGGGTAATCATAAAGAATATTCTTCCAAAAGTGCAGTATAACAGCCCGTGCTCGCGTAAATTACTAAACTATCATCCTACTTCAGTCTTATATGAACACCATCTTTTCGATCTATAACGAGAGAATCGCCAACGCAAGTAAAGTGCCCACTGTCGCAAGTGACAAGTGTCAATCAGTGTTCCGCCACTTCCTTATCCATATCCTGCGCCTCGCACATGCCATAATAACGACCCTTCAAACGTTGAAGCTCCTCATGAGTGCCCTGCTCTACAATTCTACCCTCAGCAAAGACCATAATAACATCGGCATCTTTGATAGTGCTGAGCCGATGTGCAACCGCGATTGTCGTTCGGTTAGCAGCAGCCTTCTCAAGTGCTTTCTGGACTAGCCTCTCGCTGTGCGTATCTAGTGCTGACGTTGCCTCATCAAGGAGAAGCAGACGGGGGTTACGAATCAGGGCTCGGGCGATTGCAACACGTTGGCGTTGTCCGCCTGAGAATTGCAAACCCTCAGACCCGCAGGCCGTATCGAGACCTTCGGGAAGTGATGCGATGAAGTCAAAAGCGGCTGCCTGGCGGCAAGCTTCTAGTATCTCTTGGTCTGTTGGCTCGTACTGCAAACCAAGCGAGATGTTATCACGAACTGAACCGTTGAACAAGGATGGGTGTTGTTGCACAAGAGACATATGAGCTCGGTAGAGGCGCGGTGACAGGGAAGAAATGTTTGAGTCCCCTATCGTGATACGTCCAGAGGACGGGTCGTAGAACCGTTCGAGCAGCGCAATAAGAGTGCTTTTACCGCAACCCGATGGGCCAACACAGGCAACATAAGACCCTGGTGCGATCTGCAGTGTTCAACATCAATCAGTTACCATTGTCTGATCTGAGAATTGGCTAGGCCAACGAAGTTGCAAGTCACTTACGTCTATCGAAACGCCGTTCAAAACGGGCAAGTTCTCTCGCTGCTTATACCTGAAGACAACGTCTTGTACTTGAATTGCCTCTTCTTCAGGTGGTCCTTTGTGCGAATTATCGTCATTCTCGCAGATTGTTGGTTTCAACGTACGCAACCACAAGACATAGTTGGCGGCGATTTGGGAAGTGGCTATGGAAGCCAGGAGTCCGAAAACTTGTCCAGCCGCCTGTCCTCCGAAAAGCACGGAAAGAAAGACGACAAAGAATTGATCGTCTGTGTATTCGCCAGTAGAGATTAATCGGGAGCCATACCAAAAGCCCAAAGCCATAAGCAGGAAGTCAAGTGACTGTGACAAGGCGTAGCCGAATGATGCCCAGCTAATTGTCGTTATAGCATACCCTGCAATGCCGTCGAGAGATGCATTGTATTCGTCACAAATGCGTTCTTCAAGCGTCAGAGAAGCCAATGTTCGGATCGAAGTTACCGCCTCGGTTGCCAAGGCCGCGCTGTCGGCGAATCTCTCCGACGTATCTTTCTCGAACTTGCGCTCGAGCCATGTGCGTGCCATGCCAGAGCCAATAAGAACCGGCATTCCTGTAAAGACGACCACCAGACCAAGCTTCCAGCCGTATGCGATTGCAAGTGTGCTGGAAGAGAGAATGTTGGTGATGCAAACTAGGACAACAAATTGGTGCTGCGCAATCAAATCTTGAACATGGTTCGGAACAGACGAGAGCTTGGATGTTAAGTTGCCAGACGAGTTCTCGGCCCGATCGAAAAAGTCAAGATCAAGGTTCAGTATTCGATTGAACATCTCAATTCTGTATTTTTGCGTGATAGCTTGCCCTACCTAGAAGAATTATATTGTCAGTGCATGTCACGAGGCACCGTCTCCAGCACAGATAGACAGAGGTACATAATACATACCAGGTTACCACACCAGCCAATAACGAGATATGCCATCATGTTGGCCAAAGCCAGGACAAAAAGCAACAGCGCATAAAGGTTCGCTATTTAGATTGAAACAATTGATCAGCATGCTACATCCTGAAAGATTGAGTGGGTAATCACTGGAAACAGGGTAACCCACCGTCATCGCGAGCCTCCTTTGGGGGCTTGGTAAAGACATTGATGAGTCTAGAGTAAAGGATTGCCTGTACTGGGTATGATCCTCCTCCAATCAGGCATGCTAGAAACACCAGGAGAAGCCAGTGAAAAACATCCTTCTGCTCGGCCAACATCGTGAAGAGACACTTGAAGACGGGGTAGTTGATCATGATCGGCATGGTCACATCCGTTTCTAGACCAGCCAACGAAGTTCTTGATAGTGTACCAGATAGTTTGTGTGACACGTCCATCTCTGAAGGGACATGATCAACATTTTCCGTAATCTCTCGCTCTTCAAACTCGGAGGCATGACCGAGATACTGTGCCTTGACGAGTGCAGCGTATTGGCCATCCTGGTCGAGTAAGTGTTGATGTTTTCCTTGCTCAACGACTTGACCGTGCGACATTACTACAATGTGGTCTGCTGATTTGATGGTGGAGAGTTTGTGTGCGATGACAAGCGTCGTCTTGTTTATCGATACCTTATTGAGGGCATCCTGAATAACGCTCTCGGCTCGAGGGTCTAAAGCATGTGAGCAATATGGCACGATCCAACATAGAATACCTACGCACCTAAGGCACTGGTTGCTTCATCGAGCAACAGGATCTTGGGATCCGAAATGACGCTGCGTGCGATGACCAACCGCTGCTTCTGGCCACCGCTGAGCTTTGAAGCTCTCTCACCAACTTGCGTATCATACCCTTCCGGAAGACTCTCGACGAAATCATGGATATTACTCAACCGGCACGCTTCCTGTACTAGCTCCCTCTGCTGTTCTTCTGGCAGTTCTAATTGCGACCCAATAAGACCTTTGGCGATATTCTCGAAAATCGTGCCTCTGAATAGGACGGGTTCCTGCTGGACGATGCGTATCTTGCTGCGCAGCCACTTGGTGTTATACTTGGTGATGTTTTGTCCATCGAGAAGGATATCACCAGACTCAGGCTGATACCATCGCTCAAGGAGACCGACGATAGTAGACTTACCACAACCACTAGCACCAACCAAAGCCGTGGTCTTTCCAGCAGGTATGGTTAGAGTTAGACCACGAAGGACCGGTGCCGATGGGCGAGAGGGATATGCAAATTCGACATTGCGGATCTCAATATTACCTTGGCAGGTAGGAGGCTGGTCACCATGGGGTGAGAGCGGGTCAATTTCGGACTCTCTATCGATTATGGCGAAAAGTTCTGCTGCTGCTGCGGACGCGTTTGTGACGATGGCAAGCTGAGGAGCAATCATGGCCATGGATGAAGCACCGATATTGATAGACAATATCACAGTCAGAACTTTTCCCACTTGGTCAATTTCGCCGCTGGAAAACATGCGGTAACCCTGCCAGAAAGCAAGAGCAGTTCCAGCATACATGCAGAAGTAAAAGACAGAATTGGCCAGGCCAATATTTGGGGATTTCTTCTTGCCAATGTCTTGGGCATCACAGAGGTATTTGTCGTACTGCTTCACCAACTTGTCCTGCGCGCAGAATGCATGAAGAGTCTTGACCGAGCTCAGTGCCTGCTGTGCCAATGCAGCAGCTTGGGAGTGAAGCTGGATTATTTGGGTTTCGAATCGGATATCGATGGTGATACTGATCGCGGCAACGATAACGATGGCCGGGATGATGCAGGCGGTAATGAGGGCGAGCTTCCACTGTATAACAAGCGCGACGATGAAGGCGGAGAAGAACATGGATATGGCCTGGACCAGTATCACTAGTTTCTCGGCGATGCCTTGATTGATGCGGACACCGTCTGCGAATGGAAGTTAATAATCCATCGATGTGCCAATACGGAAACAGGAGCTTGGCTTACTTGTTGTTACTTGAGAGGAGATGGAGCCGTTTGCCGAACTGTCATCGAAGCTCCCGACCTCTTGACGCAGTACAGTAGCCAAAAAGGTCTTGCGAATGGTTCGAGTCACACGAATTCCTGCGATGGACGTGGTCCCAGTCGCAATGTACGAAATGACGAAGCGACCGACGAAGAGGTAGATGAACCAGAGGGTAAAAGTGTTGACGTTGGAACGAAAGGCTTGTGGGTTGGCATCGGTGCCTGAGTCTGCGATGTAGCTCGCAAAGTCGGACGTAAACTGGCCGAAGATGATGGTCATCAAAGGTAGCGTGGCCCCGGATGCAACGGCTGAAGTTAGGCCGATAAAATACAGCAAGCCTTCTAGTCGACTACAAAAAGTGAAGATGCGCTAGGTGGCCCGATGGTCAGCATAGGTAGAAGCTATCTACCAGAGCTTTCGAGATGATCTGATGGAGAGGGAATGCCGTACAAAGAAAACACCAAGGCCACCTTGCGGTGGTGGTGGCGGTGTCTGGACTACTAGCTGTTCTTGATGGTCGTCATGTTCAAGTTCATGATCATGACCGTTATTCGTACTATTTGGCGAGGTCTGCGGGCTGGGATTTTGACTTGCTGCTGCATGTTGTTTTTCAGCGTCGCGCATGTCACGAACCGTTGTTGGCAACGGCTCAGCTCCCGCGCCGTTGTCGAAATGGCCCTCAACGGGCGCTATCTTTTCGTCACTCGTACCCGTCATTGACATGTACCTTAACGAGCGAAAGAAAACTGTGATCCTGGGATACTATTGGGGGGGGCTGAGAACCCTTAACACCGAAAGACACGGTCGCGCCTACATCGGCGGTCACAATTGACAACACATTGGAAATCAAGGTTATGCCTATCAGAGATATCGTGTACAAGGATAAATATTGGGCACATCTCACCTCTACCGTTTTCATACTTCCCTGTCAAGCAAAAAGTCCTAGGTGTAAAACGAAAGTGAACTACTAAATGATCGACGTAAGCACAGATACGCTAGTTAGACACACACCCATCTCCACTGCTTGAGGATACTTAAGGACTGTACCTATGCCTAGGCCGAACTGGACGCGTAATAGACGCTAGCGACCCGCACGGATTTATCATGTAGATTTCCAAGCAGGCGAAGAAGCCACAGTGGCTAAGTGGCT
>JAASAY010000538.1:0-75475 GCA_014822085.1 Fusarium stilboides
GGCATTGGGGGCCTGGCCAGTCTTAAGTTGGTGCATCTGTCCAGCGAGGGAATCTGGAGAGTTGTTAGTATATGAGTTAGATGTTAGACAATGCGATGTAAACTCACCCTCTTCAGGCTCGCTGATATCGTCCTCGGCCTGCATCTCAGCCGCCTTACTAGCCTCCTCAACAACAAGCGTCACCTCCATCTTGGTATCGAAGCCGACATAAGCATCGCAGATAACGTGCAGAACGAAGGTGTAGTGTCCAGCCTGGGGAGGGGCAGCGAATTGAGCCTTGAGAGTCTGCATGTTGAAGGTAGGGTTGCCTTCATCATCGATAATAGGCTGGTCAAACTTGGCGAAGTGGAACGGAGGAACAGCCATCTTGCCCTGCTTGGAGTCGCTGAGGAAAGCGTGCCACTGGGGAGAGTGGTCGCGGGCGTAGTAAGGAGCGTGTGTAAGAGGAGGGAGAATGGACTCTTCCTCAATAGGAATAAGCTTGCCGTCGGGGCCCTTGATAGTCTTCTTCTTGCGTCCGTTGATAGCCTCAATGTCATCCTCAGCCGGGTCAATGTCCTCGAGATCCAGCTCGTTGACGTCAGGAACGTTCTCAGCACCAGGAGGAATAAAGCGACCCTTGATAACAAGAGACACAAGCGACGAAGGAATGATAAAGCGCTCGCCAGTAACCTTAAAGAAAGCCCTGGATACACGGAAGAAAGGAATCTGCTTGGCGACACCGACTGCGGTCTTGTACTGCTCCTCGGTCAGGAGACCCTCTCCGATAGCCATCTGCCGGCGCTGAGCGTCGGGTCGGTCCATGAATCGGTGGACAGACAGGTGCATCTTGGAGTCACCCTCAATAGCCTTGGCGATCTCAGGAGTGATGTGGGGAAGCTGGAGAAGAGGAGAAGCGTGGGGTGCAATAGCCTGGATCAGGTTCTGGCTGGTGTAGAAAGAGTTGGCAATGGGACCAATGTTTCCGTAGGCGAGAGTGATAGCGTTGAAGGACTGGTTAAGAGCGCGGGCGATAGGGCCAACCTGGAACTTGGCCTTGGTAAGAGCAGGGTCGTCAAGCTCAACACGGCCAAGGTAGGCCCAGAGAAGAGCAAGGGCCTTTCGTCGCACACCGTTATCGAGATCTTCAAGAGCTTCCTTGTCCTTGGCGGACATTCCTGAAGCAAAGGTCTGAGCCTCACTCTCGGCTGTGATTCGAGACTCGATCTTAGAAAGACCAGACTCAGCCTTGTCGCCCTTGAGAGTCTCCTCGAATTCCTTGCCAGCGCTGAGAGCTGTGATAATACCACCTTCCTCAATCTCGTCGTCGTATTGTCGGAACAGGCTGTTGGCGCTCTCCATCAGAACACCCTCCTTGGACCTTCGCATCGTGCCGTACCACCATGATCCAACAAGCCAGGGCAGAAGAACTCCGAGGAGCAGGGTGTACAGAAGAACGACATATTTGCCGTTACCGTCCGAGATGATGAACTGGGGGAGGGCAATGCCCATGCTGAAGCTTTGCTTTCCATCGGGGTGGCCGTATTGGATGTAGTTGTTGCGCACGTCCTCGTCCGTGAGAGCTTGGTAGGCCTTGTTGAGTTCGACGTAGTACGAGGTAAGCGACTCGACAGTCTCGTTCTTGGCTGGATCGGGTTTGACCTTGTCGGGGTGGTACTTGACGGAAAGTCTCCTGAAATGCGACTTGATCTGCTTCTCATTGAGAGACTAGAAGTGGCGATCGTGTTAGTATCGTTTAACAAGGTCATGCAGTTGACGCAAGACTCACCTCTGAGATGCCGAGGATGTCATAGGGGTTGTAGAGCTGGGGGACGGTTCGCTGCGTCACTATGATGAGGTAGGCCATGCCAGCCATGACGGCCCAGCCGATTACCACGGTGATAACCCGCTTGACCCTCCATTGGCTGCGCTTCTGCGCTGTCTTGAGCGACTCGACGGTAGCCGCATGCTCTGACTTGTAGTCCGTCTTGATCCGCGGCGCAAGCGCATCTTGGTCGCGAGTCGGTCGAATGAGTGTGTAAGTAAGGGGAACGGTGACGAGGCCGGTGAGGGTGAGGATAAAGAAGGGGAAGAATTGGCCCTATTCAGTACGCAAGTTAGCCACTATCAGATTATAATAAGTCGTCGCGTTGTGTCTTACCTGCTCGTCGTAAGAATAGTCTGAACTCATCTTGACGGGTTGAAGAGAGCCCCAGGGCTACTCTCGAAGCAAGCTTGGGGGGGAACGGAAACGTAGCCCACAACTAAGGCAATGTATAGAAGTTGAAACAAAGACACAAGACACAAATCCAGTCGATTAAGTAAAAGAGAAACTCTCTGTAAAACCAAGAACTTTCTCTCTGCCTAAAGAGTGTGTTTTACTGGCAGACAGAAGATGTGCTTGGGCGTTGAGTGGGGAGAAAGAAAAAAGACGAGTCGAGTCGAGCGTTTGGGCGAAGCTGTCCTCAGAACCAAATGTTACGGCCACGCAGCGCATTTGGACCATGGAGGTTGACTTAGGTCAGAGCGGAGTGGAGCGGGTTGACGGCTGCCGGTAATCGGATTATCTGTCACTCCCCACTTGCCGCTACCTGGGACTGGTCCCTTCTGTACGCGCCACCGTGTTCACAGTCTCAGCGCAAGGGTCAATTTTAGAAAGAGCAGCCACTGATTCTTAGTGCACTCAGCCCTGCAAATCTACGAGGTTCTAGCGCCAACCATCAACTCTATTTTGAGACTATGTTCAGGGGATAGTAACGTAGCAATTAAGTTGTCTATTGATACTCAATTATTCAATACGACAGACTCGTGTCAAGACAAAGAAACTTGGTGATTTGTAACAAATGAAACGCTGTGATATAGACTAAGACGCTTGTAACGATCTACTTGCCACTCCAAAATCAATCCCAAACTATCACACTATGCCAGTTCCCACAGCCTTAATAATCGTCTCAACACCCAAACTTACAAAGAAGCTATACTGTATAGTACCGTATCCATGCCATCCATGCTACCACTTTTATTACAAAGCAAATTGTTCAACCGCTCACTTCTGAATCGCTCTTCTCCTTTGGCTCCTCGTATAGAGTATCTTCATCGAGCGTTGTCATACCAAGACCAAGCCCACTAAGATCATCAACATCCGTCTCCTCCTCTGTAGTTGCTCCATTACCCATCTCATCCACGAGAATGTTTCTGAGATCCTCTTCGCTTAGGATGGTCTGGATACTACCCCGACGTACCCACGGTCGGGAATCTGTACGGCCTCGTTCGATTAGTCGCTCGACCTTGAGGCGGTTCTCAATAAACTTGAGCTTCGGGAAAGCACTTTGCTTGCCCTCATGAATCATATGAGACAGTCGATGGGGATCAGGATCCGACAGAATGTGCCAGAAGTCAGAGATCCTCGACTTGGGCCAGATAGTGATGGTTCCGCTAAACTGCTGCAGCCAAAGTTGACTCCAGTCTTGACCAAGAGGTCGTGGCAGCAACTCAGCATGGCGAATAAACTTGAGCCACTTATTCATATCCAGTTTGAGGTAGTGCTCAAAAGCAGACATGAGGTAGCCACCGCGCCATCCGCGTCCCTTACGATGTGTTACTGGGTGGCCGACTGATCCTCGAGAGGAGAAGAAGAACAAGTTGATATGCGGGTTGACCTGGCTGACAATTGTAAAGTTGACGTTGAAATGTGTGTTCAGTGCCTTTATAGGAATGTCTGTTCGCAGACTGCCATCCTTCCACTTGTGTCCGAAGGAGTACGGCTCCAATGATCCATCCCGTGTCTTCATCATGAGGACGACAGGGTTGAGAATTCCGGGTACTGCAGCCGAGGCCAGCACGGCGGACCAGATAACACAATCAGGACTTGTAAGGTAATTGCAGAGAATCGTCGGTGAGTGCGGATCGGCTGGCACACAGGTAACGTTAAGGATACGACCTGTTCGCTCATACGCCTCCCGGAACGTCAAAGACCCATGTGTCCACCAACCACATCGTCGAGCCCAATCAACTGAATCGAATCGAGCTCCAGTCTTCCACCATCGCGGAAGCCAGACAGTAAAGGACTCGCGGCAAGCGTTGATGCGCTCTGAAAGAGCTGGGATGAGAAGCTGGTCAAGCTCCTCATTCGTTCGAGTAGCTACCAGAGCCGCAACTAAAGCACCTCCACTGGTACCGGTAATAACATCTGGTAGCAGATTGGCATCCAAAAGGGCTCTAACAACGCCAATATGGTAATAAGCAAAGGAGGCCCCGCCTGATAGGCAGAGTGCTGTTCTTCCGTAGTTGGCGTAGACATGCTTGAAGAGAACTCGCTTTTGCTCCATCTCGAGCTGCTTAGTGCTAGCTAGAAATTTGATACAATTTTCCTCTGCTTCGTGTTAGATTCTTTGAACGATGTAAGCGTAGATCATTACTCTGGGATACTTACCTTCATCAAGGAAATTCTGCACCAAGTTCTTGGTTCCATAGTATGTCTGACTGTATAGCCTTGCGTTCTCGATACCGACAAAATTGTTCTTGACGCAAGCCTCAATCAACGCTTTGAGCTCGTCCACAGCCTTGCCTCCATCACCCTTATCAGCCTTGTTTTCTTGCTCTTCTGCACGCAATCTCGTCTTCTTCATCTGTTCCCATACTCGGCGAACAGTCTTTGAGTCGTAATATGCAAAGTCGTTCTCTTCCCTCCACGTCTGTCGACCCAGGTAGGTGTCAAGCTCCTTCGCAGCAGTCACCCAATCCTCGTATTTCGAAGCGTTTCGCAAGTTTCGTCGGAGTCTTTCTCGCTGGCCTCGCCATGTAAAAAAGTGCTCATACACCCAGATATATAATCGTGTCGAGAGGTACGCAACGGCCAGTCCGGCTAGCCATGCGAAAACAAAGAAGAGTAAAGGCCACTTCGAAACTTGATATAGATATCCTTCCCGAGTCTCGTCCTTGGTTCGGGTGCCCAAAAGACCTTCGACAGGTCCCTTGCCACCTCTGCGCTTTCGTTTATTTCGCTTCGAACCTCGCCGATGACGATAGACCTTTTCATTAACAGGCGCCCAATCGTTCTGAGCAGTAATAAATGTTCCCTGGCTCGGCAGTGAAGTAGGGAGGTCTCCGGAGGCAGCATCTGCAGCCGCGGCGACAGCAGCGACATCATTTGACTCGACTTGCGAAGGTCTCTTTGTCACACTAAACGAACTAGGACTGCGCGGCGATCGAGCGCCGGTATCATCGGAAGGGCTTTGAAGCGGATCTGGAGCCTGGAGTGCCTTTTCAAAGGTCTCTAAATCGTGCGCATCGACAAATTCAGTGTCGACATCTGGAAGAAGGGAGGCGTCGAAGGATTCCGGGGGGAATCCATAGACGGGATCGCGAGGGAGCAGCGAGTACGACATGGCGAACGAGTTGGATGCTGTGAATTCTAACCCATTGCTGACGGAAAAGAAACTGGAAGGAAATTCAAGACTATCGTGAGATGTTGCCACGGGTAAAGGGAGAAATCGATTACTGTATCAGAGCTCTGTTGGGTTGCCTTGTGACGATTGAAGTAACATGACGTAGGAATCCGTTGGGGAAGACGGTACGGAGGTACCTATCCCGAGGATCCATACCAGTCCGTCTTGGCACGAACCGAGGCCTCTATCGAACACCTGGTATCACCACCAGGAGTAAGAAATGAGACCACGGGCTATGGTCATGAGATATTATACACAAGGTCTCTCTTCAATTGTTTCTCCCACCTTCTGTTTTAGTTGTTGTTGGGACTGTTGCATCGCATATCATGATATCTGTCTCGCCTACCTATGCTTATCATCGTTCATGAGCATCCCGGATCCCCAGGTTGCCCCCCCTTAGGGGACACAAAACATCAGACGCGAGATTCCAACCTACATATGTTTAGTTAACTAAATTAATATTAAAAAATTACCTCTCGCTTAGTATATATATCCTAAATATCTGTCAAGTCTACTCTAATAATTGGTGTTATTTATACTATAGTTATCAGATTATAGTAGATATTTTGGCATGAATAATTAATAGCTGGCTGATCTCGCGTCCGATGTCTTATGTCCCCCCCGTGGCCCCCGTAAACATCCTGGTAGATGCCCACCAGGGGTCTATTTTTTTCACTTCACCAGGGGCACTATTCAACAGTAGGACTCGGTTAATTGTAGCAAGATAATGTGGTAGAATTGCACGACCAATGTTCGCCTAACGGAGAATTCTGAATCTCATAAACACTGGGTAGTCACACGTCCTCTCTACCCTTCCACAACAGGACTCGACGTAAGGTATACCTCTGTAGCTCCATGCCTCTCCTCTTCATATCTCCCTTAGACGTACTGCGACAACCAGCGTATACCTTCACCGTAACCTTGTCGCATCACCACTGAGCACATGAAGAGCTCGATAGGTCGGATGCCCTCAAGAGGAACCTTGCCCTTGCCGGTTGTCTGGTAAAGGCCGAGCTGGTGTCGCATCTCATCCTCAGAGACGGCATCGGGGTGGTCGATCTTGTTACCCAGGATGACGAAAGGCACCTTAGAAAGCTCCTCCATAGAGAGAAGGGCGTCGAGCTCGGCCTTGGCCTCCTGGAATCGCTCGTGATCCTTGGCGTCGATGAGGAAGACGACACCGTTAACCTCGGGGAAGTAATCGCGCCAGATACGTCGGGCTGTTCAATATCGTTAGCGGTTTGCCTCGATGGCAAAAGGTGATGGCATTTTCCACATACCCTGCTGGTGACCGCCCAAATCGAAGGTGGTGAATCGAACGTTGCCAATGGCAAGCTCCTCGGATGCTGCGATGTCTTAGTACGGAACACATTCCATCTGGTTTCGAAAGGTCTTGTAGAGCTTACTGGGGTGAAGAGTGGGCTGAAGAATAGCAACACGGTCGTTCTGTACATCCATCGTCAGTCATCATGTTCCTTCAAACCGCCACTACTGGCGACCAGCAATCCAGCCAGGTTGCATCCATCCAGCAATCCAACGGCATCGTCTCGACTCACCTTCAGCATGTGAAGCAGAGTGGTCTTTCCGGCATTGTCGAGACCCAGGAAAAGCAGCTTCGCGTGCTTGTTAAGCAGTCCCAAGGAGGACAGCACATCGTAGACTATACGCAGCACGTGTCAGCCCATTCGAGTCGCAAGCGGTGCATCGCAGGTGAATACATACACCAGTTGACAATCCACATGTTGTCGATGTATTAAAGTTCCGTATTAAGTTGAAAAAGGCTTGGTTTTATTATCTCGAGAACGGGTTTAAAAAAGATTCGTCGTTATCGTTGGCGTCGTATGAATGTCGCTGGTGGATTGTTAGGAGGCGTTGCATCGATCAAAAGCTGGCAAGAAAGGGTGATGCCGGGTTTGTGCCTAATGCTTCAGGCACCCGCCATAGTGACATGTCACGCCGTCCACTCCATTCCGAGTCTGCAGATACCATGAGGCATTGAATAACAACAAAGAAATGCGTAGACGGTATAGCTGTCATGATCATCTGAAATATTTGGCATTTACTATTTCTGTCTTATTTAGCACTTGAGTGCTTGAGCAGCTAGTCTACGCAGTTCTACAGCCACTCAACCTCGGGATCTATACATACAAATGGACCTACCTACCTACACTAAGACCAGATTGCAACAACTCCTACTAAGCAAAGTCCAACGCCGGTGGTCTCTTTATGTATTTCTGATGATACGTAATACTGGCTCCCAGATAATGGTTTATAATATCACATATTGTGCACAATTATATAAAGTGGGAGAGATAATCATTGTCGTTATTGATTCTCTACTAAATGCATGTCATGATGCCTCTCATCCAACGCCGAGCAAGTGACCCATCAATACCAATATGCTGTATCGGGTATCCAAGCAGTTCAAAAAAGGCTCCTCTCCACCGATAGCGAGCGTTGTCCGGCCGCTTTATGCAGTATGATAAAAGAAAATAAAGAAATATGTACAGGAAACCTTAGTAAAACCGGGCATCCACGGTTCATTACCAGTATATACATTTGTAATGGTCTCGGAGACCTAGCCGAGATGGTGTAAGAAGAAAGGACATGTTGTAGTCATCAAGTTAAATCGTGTAAAGATGAATCATCTTTCGTCGTGACATGTCTCGCAGTCTAATGAAAAGCATTGCTGTTCTTCATGCAATAAAGACAAAGCATGCTTAAATGGAAAGGACATAATTGGTCTGGTCCTTTTTGCCAGCCATAAGAAGGCCAAGCTCACGCATACGCTCAGTGCCGCGGCCGGGAACAGGCTTACGCTCGGGGATGTGACCTCGGCGTGCGCGGTTGCAATACTTTTGGTGGAACTTCTCCTTGCGGCGCTGGCGTTTGCTCTCTAGACCCTTGACAATATCGATGGCCCCGCGAATGTGAGTATCGTTGTCGTGAGTCATCTTGTGGCGAGCATGCTTTCGCTGAAGGCACATAGCGCCAGCACGAGGAAGAGATTTGGTGTGGGTGAGGCCAGGGCGACCGGCGAGGTTGAAGTTGACTTGACCGCAGCGAGGCGACCCAAGAGGAGTCGTGATGAGCATGGGTCTACGAATAGGAGCTGGAGACTTCGCTTTCCGAGGCGACTGGCGATTGAACAAGGGCTTAGGCGATCGTCCTCGCTTGGGAGGAGGGGGTGAGTGGTGACGCTTCGGGGGTGGTGAGCGGAATCGCTTGGGAGAAGCATGCTCGCTCTTGCGTCTGCGACGAGGGCGGTCACGCTCGTGATGAAGGTCTTCCATTTTGCCCTGGAAAAATTCATCCTCGTCACTCGAGTGGTGGACAGGGTTGAAGATTTCTCCATCGTTCTCCTCTTCAGGCTCAGAGGCTGGGAAGCTGGGATCAATATCCTGAGGGATGACACGAAGCTTCTCGTTTCGTCGAGCCGCCAGGCAAGAGAGGTACGCTTCTTCAAGTGGTCGGTCCTCATCCAGGGTACCGCACACGAAATCAGTGCTGTCGGGGAGATCGGGTGTCTCCTCATCGGCATATCTGACGCGCTTTGACCGGCGGTTGGCCCGCTGGCTGTTCACGGTAGTGATGGAGGAATCAGACTGCAATTCGTGGAGGGATGGTCGACGCATTTGAGAGGCACCTGATCCGATGTGAACCACAGACTTGGCACCGGGTGTCCAAAGACGCATGTCGTCGTCGTCTTCATCTTCATCGTCAGAATCAGCGAATCCGGTCTCTTCATCGGTGTGGTAGCCATCAGAATCATCGTCTTCTTCTTCTTCATCCTCGTCTTCGTCCTCGTCCTCGTCGATCTCAATATCAAGTTCGTCGTCCTCATCTTCATCGTCTTCATCATCTTCGTCGTCGTCGATGTTGGCGTCCTCCTCATCCTCAAGCTCTTCTTCTTCTTGCGCCTCTTCCTCTGCCTCGGTAGCCAGGCGACGAATGTTGTTCTCCTTGGTGAGCGTGTCGTTGATGGTCAGTTTGGCCCCAACGGCATTGCTGTCACGTCGGATCCAATCGTCTTCTCGGGCCATACCACTGGCAAACTCGTGGAACTGAGAGCTATCCGTAGCGAGGTCAGAAGAGTCGGCGCGGAGAAACTTGGGACGCGACATCGAATGTCGGCGCGGGGTTGTCTGGCGAGCTGCAGCAAACGATAGGGCTGAGAGTCGCTTAGGTGTAGATGGAGATTCGGCCTTGGGGGTCGCGTCCTTGTGATTGGCAGTGTTCTCCATGTATCTGGGAGGAGTGTTCTGGGTCGAGGCTGGTCGAGCTGGGCATGCGAACTTGATGCACGATTTGCGAGGAGCTTCCTGGGCAGAGGGTGCCTTAACCATGGGCTGGGAGCGAGGGGGCTGTTCTTGTGTTGCAGGCTTGCCGCCGCACGCAAATTGGATGCTTCGCTTCCGAGGTTCCTCGGTGCCCTGCTGTAACCTGACAGCAGCACCGAGAAGAGAAACATGTTTTGGTTCGGCGGCGCGCTCATCATGCAAGCGTAACATGGCCATTTCGGGGAGAGGAGGACTGGGTGTGCTTGGTCGCGAAGGGCTAGTGAAACCGGTATCGCTCGTGAGGTCGGCGGTCGAGGCGAGGCTAATGTTGCTCATGATAGAACGACGTCGTTGATTGTTGGCCAAGGCCGGTCGTGAGATAGTCTGGGGAGAGTAAAGGTCGTCGTCCGAGTTTCCATTGATAGCCTGGGTCAACAAGGATGACTTGTCGTTGGAGGGTCGAACAGAAGTTCGTTGAAAGTCGTTGGCAGTAAACTGATGCTTCTTGAATTGTAGCTCAGGGGGTTCGTCGGCCTCTTCGATCTCTTCTGAGCCGTGAGCCACCCAGGGCGTGTCTGGATTGTTGGTCGTCATGGTCGAGTGCTTTGGGGTAGTGCGTGATTTGAGAGTGGTGAGAGTGGGGGTCAAGTCGTAAAACTCCTGAGAAGAAACTGGATTTGAATCGTGATCAGGAGACAATAGTTGAAGGCACGGGAAGTTGGAAGTCGGTTGAAAGGCGTGGTTGTTGTATGTGTTGTATGGTAGGTAGCTTGAGCTGCAAGACGCTACAGGCGTAGTATCGATAGAGCAATAGCAACGTAGTAGAGTCGAGTTAAAGTGTGTCCCTGAGGACGGTAGTGCTATAACAGCGAGACAAACATCGTCAAGTGCTATAAACTCGGTGAGGTTGTTGGGGTGTTCCTTGGGGCCAGGCGGACGAGCGTGCTTTGATATGGGTCGATGGGCAGAAGCAAGATGCAGGGCCGGGCCGGGATGGGATGGGCTTTTGAGGGGAGCTAGAAGAGGAGTAGAAAAGGCGGCTGATTCTCAAGTTGCAGGATTCCCCAATCTTAGAGAAGGGTGGCGTCTGTGCTGCGCTGCTGTGTGGGTGTGGCCGCTGTGTTGCGCGTGGAGACTGGTTGGAGTGCTGCAGATGACGTTTCTTGAAGGGCACGAGTACAGATCAAGGTCTGAGACAAAGTATGCAGACAGGGACCAGGTGTGTGTCTGTATGTGTGATAATGGATGCTTTGTAGAGGAACAACGAGATAAAGTAAACAAAGAAGGGCGGGAGAAGGGCGAGGGATATACTTGGGGCAGTGAAAGGGTGGTGTCGGGTCGTTGATTTAATAAGCCTGGGCGGGAAACGACGAGAAATGTACTTCACGGTACAAAGGAGGCCTAGGAAGGAGAAAAAAACTACAGTCGGCAGCAGGCGGGTTGGGGCCAACGACGACAAGGTACGGGATGAGATTTGGGGGGCCGTCCCCTAAATTAGAGGACGACGGGCGATTTGCCGTGCAAGGAGCGGGTAAAAAATGGAGCAGCAAAAAAAGGGAGCCCGCCCTTCGACCTTTGTTCTCCCCAGTGTCAGAGAAATTTTACTAGCACGCGGCTTGTTTGAACTGATCTCGCACTGGCTGGTTACATCCCACAGGGCGCCATGTGCCTGTGCTGTGCTAAGGGCTCAGGGCAGGGCTCCAACCTCCAGTAGGGTACGGTATCACCAATTGATTAGGTGTGGGTGGACACGGACGATGGATGAGTCGACTGAACTGACTGATGGAAGCCAAGTTTCGAGTAAGCAGCGCAGTCCAGCCAGCCCAGCGCTTGAACCCTTTGGGGATTGGAATTGCAGGTTCATGGCATTTTGCGCCCTTTTTTTCGCTTTCTCCTGGGCTAGGCCTGTCGACGCCTAGATCGATCCATGGGCCACAGGGCTTTCCTCTCTGCTCGTGCTCATGCTCTTGGCTCTACTGTTGTCTTGCTCCGCTGCTGATGCTCCGAGCCTTGTCGAGTCGAGTCCGCTTTTCCAAGCCGCCGAGAAACACCACAACCGTATAGGATCCATTCCGGCTCAGAAATTGCATATGTACTATGCATACGATGTATCCAATCTTGAGGCGAACGCGCATTCCGAGGTCCAATTTCGGTTGCAGACCGACAAACCAGCCCAGTGCACATTCCCACTCTCTACACACGGCCACGCATTTGCCAGATTGTCCAGTCAGGGTCTTTTTAATTGACCAGTGGCGCCTGTCAGCGGCGGTCAACCCTGAGATAGATCCACGTTGTCATGGCCGAAAGCAGTATTCGCCCTGATCTACTGTGTGTCACACCGTCCGATGTTGGTGCTGTACTTGTCAGTTACGTCCCTTCAGTAGGGCAGCGGGCAGTTTCAGGCGCACGACTCGCCGTTCGCCTAGTGTCACGATACAGTGCGGACAGCACGAATAATGATGCTAGCACTGCCCTTGTCCAAGCCTCGCATCCCATACGCAAAATACATGATTCCCGTCGTGTTTTCCAGAAGCAAGCCGCCACAGAATTCTTGGACGTTGATTCATCACTCACGCTCAGGCGGCCCACAACGGAATCTTTGCTCTGAACCTTCCAGCCAGTTGGAAGCCGTGCTCAGGACGTATTAGCTAACTAAGCAACACCAGCCGCTCCATTTCGAGGCGGTGTAATTTTTGGTGATTGCTTGTGCTGTGTTATGAAAGCAGCACTGTCGTGTTGCTATCGATTGATCATCTGGCTTGTGACTGACAATCAGTCACTTCCTATGCCGGCCCAACCAAATCCTCAGATGATAGACATGACTTGACAAACAGGTTGCTTGTTTCAGCATCGAGCACCCCGCGTCAGGGACCACTGATGCAAGAAGGGTTGATGCGCCACAGGCCGCTTTGTTGATCTTCTGTCACTGTCTCAATATTGCAGGACAGAGAGTTGTCAAAGCCTCGTCTCATCACACGCCCTTTGTCAGTGCTACTATGTACAATGCACAATAGCAGGTTTGATGAGTCCTCTTTCATCATCCCTCTTTGTCAACGAGTCTTTTTGCATCTGTTGTTGCGCGTTCTGCTCTTGGCTACCCCCAAGTCGTGGGGGTACTGCTTCAAATGCTCGCCTTATTCACCATCAACTTCCCCACAATCACCTGTTCCGTTCGTGATCGATTGATTTTGCTGGTGGCATTTCCGTGTTTCCGCTTTCGCAAGCTGCCGTCTGCGTCGACGATCGATCCTTGCAACCTTGATATTGGCACTTCAGGGACGAGTGCAGCTTGCGCGCAAATGTGTTGCGGGTAACCATGCAGCCATGCTGTTGTCTCTGCATGAACAACTGCTGTCATTGGCATTTCATTTGATTCCCCTCCTTCTGTCCAGACTCGTGAGCTCTCCCACTCCTGGCCCACTTACAGAAATGCATCCATTGCAATTCGAGGCATAAATTTCCCGATGACGACAGTTTGGCATGGAAGTGTCTTAGAGCTTATTAGCCCTTCCGTGTGCCCGCAACGCATGAATCCGAGTCACGACTCATATCAAGATATTCATGGATGATCTCTTAATATTATTGCGACGGACCCTGAAACTGACTAGGAAACAGAACTCTCATATTCATGACTGAGTTGCTGAAACAGCCAAAGGATGTTGCAATGTTTCTTGAGGGTCCTCTGTACGATCATAGCTGCTCAATACCTGCTCAGGTTGATTAGCCTAAGATTCTCGTGACTCGCCGCATTTCATGCTGTGACGATCATAAAAGGTGTTTCAAACGACCCAATCCCGTCTGGCGCTGTTGACTGATCGCCAAGTGCCTCGGTCTCTTCCCGTGATTTTTTGGAGTAACAAGCAGGCAAGCAGGCTGTGCAACCCCCTTCATCAACAGGGTAACAGGCGAATGACACTCGGCTGTCTCGGTTCTTGCGATAACGAACGTGTCTAATGTGATATCAGTTCTCTGCTCGCATACAAGCTTATCCCTTTCCAAGTCTGCTTGGACGTTTGGCTGTCTCGTCACGTTGACCCGTCCGCCTGGGCACTAACCCCGCGTTGCGAAGTCAAACCCCGCATCTTAAAGAATACGACAACGCGGCATCAGCGCGTAGCAGGTAAATTCGTATGTTGCTATGCTCTGCTTACTCCCTTGTAGCCTTGTATCGTGGTATCCAAAAAGCCTTTCTGTGCTCTGGCTTATGCAGCTCGGATAGCCTCTCTGAGCTTGCTCTCGATGCCTGTCCACTGTCCTTCACCCGCAGCCCACCCACTTTCAAAACAGGGCTCAATTATCGCGAGACTCCGGCGGTGAACACGTTATTGTGTGAATCTATTGGAATCGAGGCTGGATTCACAAGCAAGAATGATCGAGAAAGTTGACACTACAAAGAGGCACATTGATCACGAGCTGTCTGCCATTCTCATAAGGATGGAATCGAGTCTGCAACCAAGTCGTTCAATACACCACTAAGCAGTATTTAGGATGGTCATCTTATTAAATGGATTGTCTCGAAGTCATTATTGCTGCATCTCTGGGGTTTAAAATTGCAACTAACATAGTCTTTACTCTAGTTTAGATTTGAGACCAAGAGCGACCAATTATTCGGAATATCACAATATTACTATCGACAAGAATGGGGGCATATTGCTCTAAATGCCTTCAAATCCGCGCCGTGTAAGTCATTACCCGCACCTCGCATGTTGACCCGCATGCTGCTCCGTCTTGCTGCATCTTCAAACGTGGACCCAGGTCTCGGCCGGTTATACAAACTGGGCCGACTCGAGGACCCATCCTCTCGGCGTAAACAACGAGGATATGTTGCGCGGTTTTTGGCAAAGGAGGTGTGGACTGCTGCATGATGGTTGTGTGTGCAGCGTGGAACATGGAACATCTGCTGCTCTTCCCGTTTCTCCTAGCCGGTTCCTTTCATCCAGCGATGAATGAGCCGACCGCCAGAATGACTTGATAGCTCAGTTCCAGAGCCGTGATCCCGGTTCTCTAGAAGCCACGTCTGCAGTTGAAGAAACAAGCATCCTGCGACCTGCAAGATATGCTGTCTATGACGGAGCCGGTCGCAAGAAGCAAAGAAGGGGGTTCCCAGGCGCCAGGACACTTATCCGGCTGTCGAGTTGTGGTCAAGTTGCCGATCAGGGACTTGACATGCCCTCCTAGATCTTTGCCAAGAGATTGTTTTCTCCGAGAGGGCCTGAGCTTCAACCTCTCTACCTCAAGCTTCGATGCTCAGCACCTACAAGGCTGAGAATAGCAACACGATCACGAAATTAATTTCCAATAATCTAACGGTCATCGCTAGCTTGTGCGTCGGAATCTTCCTTGGATCTCACCAGATGAGAAGCGATTGTGGGTTCCTGAAAATTTGCTTCCCGTCCAGACTTTTCTAGACCGAGAGCTTCAAACTGGAAAAGGCTTGAAGTTTTTTTTCTGCTGCGCTAGTGTCACGATGAGAATTGACTTCCAGTACCTCATGATACCTCACTGCTTTCACCGACGGTCCGTCAGCAAGACAAATCACTGCAGGGCTTCCAATATTGGCAAGTCAATCGCAATTTCTGACAAAGAATGAGAAAAAAGCCACCGTCTGACCGCGAATTGCAATCTCATCTGTGGAACCCTCATCAGTTTTCAGCTTCAGCCTTCTTTTTTTGAGCTCTGATGTTGAGGCCGTGAATGCCCGTGCCAGCTCGAGTGTAGGCTTTTGGCTTCACCACTCTGCCGAGTCTCCCTTACCTTTCCGAGGTCTCCCTGTCAATATGGCTGAAACTGTGATGCAATTCATTGCTCAGTGTGCCTTGGCAGGGGCTGCGCTGGGAAACGTTGATTTTAGGTTACGGTACTCCGTACTGTACTGTGCAATACGGAGTACGACTGGAGGTGATGCCAAGATACATTACGCAGTCATCAATAGTAAAGTAAGATAAGCACAAGGCTGGACTTGCACTGCGCCAGGTTGGTGATGATGACGGCTGATGATCCGTGACGACATAAGAATAATTGAGCCACAGGTTGGCAAGACGATAACCCAAGTTACGTGTTTTCTGTGGCGAGGAGCGCTCTGTGTACACTTCTTCAGGAATTGAATGGGAAATCTCGGGTCTCACGGCCCCCGGATCTTCAGCGACAAACGGACTCTCGAAAGCCCGAAACTCCTAGGGTACGGATGGCTGGCGTGTTCTCAGAATACTGGTTGTACATTAAGGTTACCTAGCCGAGGGACTTGTTTTTTTGCTGTGACGAGTGAGGTCATAACCAGGTACTCAGGTGATCGGCAATTGTCCGCGTTAAGTGCCGTGCCCATTTTCCTGTTTATTCCCAGCGAGATTCATCAGCAACGGACCAGATAACCTGTCTTTTTGCTGACGATGATGTTTGCAAAAGAGGACCCGGTTCCCGAGACAACCCCGGGCCGGTTGCAATTGAAGGTTGAAGGGACGTGAGTTTCAACATATTGTCGTCATTGATGAACTGTACTGGCTATTGACCGGGGTTGTCTTGACGATCATGGAGCGACGTGGATCTCAAAGTCGATTTTGGTGTAGGGTAGTTAGTTTCCTTTCAGTTGTCGTGATTTCGATTTCTTTATATCACAGCGTGAAGGTATTAATCGATCAGGAATACGATAATGGTCAATTAGCATTGTAATTAATGGAACAGTCTAGCATGATTCGATCCGATCCTATAACATTGTCTTATGTGAGCTTTTAGTAAATATCGGAATATTAAACATTCGTATTGACAAAAGTTCCACCACGCTTAGATATTTGCCATTCATATACGACCACGACAGGAATACGAGGTAGTCAAACCGAAAAACCACATCGTCTCAATTAGAAGCTCAAACTAATCAAACCTGTAGTTTTACACGGTTTCTCTCATGTTGAGGGTTTACCCTCAACGTCAGGGAGATGCTTGTATCTAAGAACCAACTCATGTCGCTTGGTGCACAATGTATCGCCTATGCTAATGGATCCTAGCTTTATCAAGGTGAAACAAACGACATAAGAAGTTGAATCATAATTGAGCTTAAAATGTAAGTATGCACTGGTTCGTACGATGGCCGGGGGACTGAAGCACTGTTCTGAGGACAACTTCACCAGCGTCAGTAACTTGGGCTAGCTGGGCTGGATGTATAATACATAAGATGGCATCAATACTTGGCTACCTTTCAACAGTAACAGAAAAATGATGCGCCCTATTGTTTAACGGAAGCTGACGTGGTAAACGAGACAGGAACATAACCCAGTCAGTTGAAGGCGAGTGACCGAAGGCTGAAGGGCTCGATGCCGTAGCTACCAAGAGCAATATAATAACTATAATATCCAACAGTATCTCTTCACAGCTTATGTCTAGTAGTTGTTCTTTGATAGCTTGAACATTATCGTCTAGGACTAGAGTGGAGGCCTGGAAACAAGCCAAGGTTGTAATATAGAACACTCGCCTCTGCATTCAGGATCGTTGACATGGCCATACCTGCAAGAAGTGTCGGAATTCAATTGGCATGTCCAGGTATCCAAAAGCCCGCTGCCATACCTCGTTTCACATTGAGCCTCGAGTGAAAGATCATTCATCTGTAACTGAGCCTTACACAATTCGCACCCTTCGTAATCCATCGTAGTGTTAGAAGCTCAACCACAGCAGTAAAGGTACAAACAAAAAAGTTCAATTGACTAAGAATTGATAATATGCCTGATGAGATATGACTATGTTGACGATGTTACGGTTGTTGCCGTGATCATAGTGCGACACACCGTCAGACACGTCATTGTATATAATTGCTTCTGTGTGGCTTGAGACTTTCATCGTTCGAACTTCACAACACAATCTCTCTATCAAACCTATAGTATCAACTCGATCTACATATTGAACACAAAGTCGAAGTACCGGAGAAGCTCAACGCTCATGTAGTTCAAGATATCACATGAGCATCACCGATTCGTTTAGGTCGCACAATACCACCACACGCTATGGCCTCGATTGAAGCACTCTCCGTGGAAACCATTTGTTGTATTGCAGATATGTGTACAGAAGGTCCCGACAAGGCTCAAGTGGCTCTTTCCCAAACTAGCCATCATTTTCATGATATTGTCAACCCTCATATCCGGGCAAAGAGTATCTTTTGGGCAGCTCGGGAAGGACGACTGGATACTATAAAGGAGGCACATGAGCACGGCGCAGATCTGAATGCGAGTGGAAAAACGACTGTCGGCCAGAAGGCAACACCTCTACACTACGCCATCAAGCATGGGCACCGGGCTATCGTCGAGTATTTGGTCAAGGTCGGAGTTGACCCTCACGTTCCCTCGAAAGGACTTTGCAAATGCTACAAGGAATCTGTAGAGCCTTATGCCCTGCACATTGCTTTGGATCACAGCGAGATCGAAGGAGTCGCGAAACTGATTGTCCAAAAGTTGGGTGCGTACTGGACCAAGAGTGACACGCCTGCTTTAGAGGAGCTCTATCCCGAAGAAGACCACCAAAAGGAAGTGGTTGATTTGCTTGTCAATTTCCCAGGACCAGGACCTACTGCTGATGCGCTACGCTTCGCTATGATTTGCCTGAAAACGGATCTCGCCACTCGTATACTCGCAAGACCTGACCTCGATGCCTCTATTCCCGACTCAAATGGACGAACAGTTATATACTGCGCTGCCTTTACTGGGCAGATAAACATGGCCAAGTTGCTCCTACAACGTCCAGATGTCGACGCGAGCGTAACTGATAATGGCGGGCATACTCCTTTGCATGCTGCTGCTGACCAGAGGAGCCTACCACTTACCAAACTGTTCCTTCAACGTCCCGAGGTAGATGCAGCCAAGGTGGATGGTATGGGAATGACCGCACTGCATATTGCTGCTGGACATGGAAAACCGGAAGTTGTGAAACTACTCCTCGAGCAACCAGGGGTTAATGCAGCATCGCCCGACAATACGGGGATGACACCTCTCCATTGGGCTGCCAGGAGCCGCGACCTCATGATCCGTCCATGGGAGAATAGGATGCCAAATGGAGCCATTGTCGAGCCAACTGGCTTTCGCGAGGAGAGTCTCGAGCTTATCAAGCTTCTGCTGGCCCAACCCGATGTGAACGCGGGGGTGCACTCCCAGATGGGATTCACCCCCTTACATCAAGCTTGCTTGATTGGTGACATCAAAGTCGCGAGGCTCTTACTGAAGCGACATGATGTTGACGCCAAGGCCAGGGCATCACATGGACAAACACCTCTGCATATCGCAGCGTCGAACTGGCGTCCCAGTGCCCTGATGTTGATGGGTCTATTGCTTGAGCAACCAGGTGTCCAGATAACCGACGTCGACAACGATGGTCGTACAGTCCTACATTACACCTGTGGAAGTCGTCGAAAAGGTTACCCAATCGAAACCCTAATTGAGACAGTTCTTCGAGAGGGCGTACCGATTGACAAAGTGTCTGCGAACGGGTTAACAGCCTTTCACCAGGCGCTTTGTTGTGGTGAGTTATGGACCGCTCAATATTTGCTCTCAGTAGGCGCGGATCCTATGGTATCTACACGATTCAAGTACAACAACAGCTTGCTACATATCTGCTTGAAACACACGGCCACACCACCCAATGGCGAGGTTCAGACTGAGCTGATCGAACAGTTTATCGCGAAGGGCATCGAAATTGATACTTATACTGATTCGCCTCCTTACCCATTGAGCGATGACCATGATAGCAAGATTGACGACGTCGTGGGAATAAAATCCATGTATCCACTCATGGAAAGTGACTGCACTCCGCTTCTGCTGGCGGCAACAGACGCAGAAGCCCTCGAGAGCTTGGAGATTCTGCTCGAAGCGGGAGCCAATCCGAATGCGCCTGTCATCATCAGGGATCTAGAGTTACTGGACCCGAATAAGAGCGACCGCCAGGCATTCCTATCTGGAGTGATCCGCCACACTTGGGATCCAGAAGAACCCAGCGATAGAGATGCTATGGAACTCCAAGAGTCTTTTCAGATGCTGTTAAAGTATGGCTCACGGTTGGACTTTGACGGATTGAGAGAAAGTCCCCTTCAGGATGCTTGCAAAGCAGCAGAAGAAGGTCGTTTTGCAGTGCTGCAGATTTTGCTGCAGAACTCAACGGCAAAGAATGTTAGTAAGGGTCATGTTGAGAAAGTGATCTCGGATTACGAGAAGAAGCCGCAACACAGCCGTATTCTCAATCTTTTGAAGAAGTTTTTGCGCAAAGTGTTTCGAACTAGGAAGTAATGATAGTTTTGCGTTGGCAATTGGCGAAATGTTGTTATTCAGAGACTATAAAAGTTATTTCGAAGCGATGTCTGCACGTTACAACGGTAATGCAACCTAAGTAAGTATAACTACCTACTCTCAACGTCTACGGCGAGAGTGGAGTTCAATGTTGGTCGAAACAGGCTTGATTATGCTCGAGATATCAACCAAGCTTAATCATCGGTGATATTTTCGAGTTCCTCCTTCTTTAAAAGAAGCCAGAATCAATACCTCAATCTCACTTGAAGTTACAAGCTGTCAATACCTAGGCTTATGGAGCTTGGAGGCCGGCTGTAAGGACATGCAGATCATGTGACTGATCACGTGCCACAGCTCCGTCGGATTTTCCCGCTAGCCGAATCGCGAATTGCTGCTCCGGCAAAGATTCGTGACAGCGGCCTCATTTGAGCTCACCCAAGCAACAACCTCATCCACCAGCTCAGCCCATCATGAACTCCCTCCGCTTCGCCCGCGCGGCTCTCCGAGCTCGCCCTGCCGCTATCCGAGTTCCTCTCCAGCGAAGGACCTACGCCGAGGCCATCCCCGACAAGGCAAGGAGAACACCATTCGGCTACTGTTTTTACGTCCCGACCCGACTGACCGTTATCGCAGATCAAGCTGAGCCTTGCCCTCCCTCACCAGGTATGACCGCCGCGCGATACTCCGATCGAGATTGAATACGATACGATCGAATTGGAGCCCTACGACGATGGCTCGTCGCCAATTGATGCATGGAGCTAATTGCCGCACGCAGGCCATCTACAAGTCCCAGGATGTCGTCCAGGTCAACATCCCCGCCGAGTCCGGAGAGATGGGTGTCCTCGCCAACCACGTTCCTTCCATTGAGCAGCTGAAGCCTGGTGTGGTTGAGGTTGTCGAGGAGTCCGCTGGCTCCAAGCAGTTCTTCCGTACGTCTTGAGCTAAACGAACAATTGCTGGGTGGACAATTGCTGATGGATATATATTTTAGTTTCCGGTGGATTCGCTACTGTCCAGCCCAACTCCGTCCTCAGCATCAACGCCGTCGAGGGTTACCCCCTTGAGGACTTCAGCGCCGATGCCATCCGAGCTCAGATCGCTGAGGCCCAGAAGGTCGCCAACGGCAGCGGAAGCGAGCAGGACATTGCCGAGGCCAAGATTGAGTTGGAGGTGCGTTTAATCCGACATTTACTTGCCATTGACCCTGCTAACAAAAGAAAAGGTTCTCGAGACCCTGTCTGCGCATGTGAAATAAGTGTACAGCGAGTTTGTGGTGACGGAGGCCCTTGTACATCAATATTCTACCCATCCTTAGCACGGAAGCCGTGACAATTGATACCAGTCCTGGTTGTGCTACCTCCCAAATGCACTTTTGTTTCCTTTTCTCGCCAAGTGAATCCTTCCTTCCGCATAAATTCAATATGATATAACTTTGGTGACGTTGTTAATGTGATAACGATTTTTCAGCGCTCAAGCTCTGTCTTCAACTTCCCATACCTGCAAGTCCAGGCTAGAATCCTACATGCCTTTTCCCACAACACCACCTACCACACACCTAAACTCGAATTCCTCCCTACAACATGCCACGCATTTCAGAAGCACCTTGTATTACGGTACTTTTTATCAACTAACAAAATCTCCGGGTTGTCGTCACCTGCCATTCTTCCACTCATATGGCAGTGCCCATCAGCCTCTATCTAGAAGGAGTTGGTAATCGACCTTTAGCCAACAAGCTGATATGATACCCTCGGGAGTTGTCGGTGATCGTGTTCGCCAACTCCAGGAACCGCGAACTAAGGACGGACGACTGTCGCTCACTTCTCAGCAACAGCGCCAAAGCACCACGCTTGGATAGGGATCGCAAGCCAACAGTGTGAAGAGTCGCGCATCGGTTCTATCGCAGACGGAGGATCAACAGTCCAGTGTTGGTAGAGGCTCCAGGGGTCAGAATGCACCATCACGACCAAGTGTTTCTGGCCTTCATTCCAGAACTAGCCATGGCCGTCCTCCTCCGAGTCGACCCAGCCATTCTCTCCGACGCTCAGCTACCATGGAGCGGCTTCCTTCAGAGTCTGTCCAGAGCCAGTTAATGACATCGTATCTTGCTTCAACAAACAACTCCCGCACTGCGAGCTCGACAGAGAAGTGTCAAGATGCGATGGATATTCTCGAGCAGTATGGAATCTCCAGGCCTGAAGGATGGTTCTCGGATGATAATCTAGGCAAACCAGATCAAGTTGTGCAGGCCAAACCAATGGTCTCGCGAATCTGTCACTCGTGCGGCAATCCTATCGCTTGCGAGCGATATTGCCCACACTGCGGCCATGACTCTTGTCTAAAGTGCACTGGAGAGATCTCTGGACAAAACCTCGGACACAAAGTCCTCAATGCTTCAGTCGAACACCAAAGTCACTCTAATGCTGGGGATATGTCCAAGTCACCTGGGCAAGCTGTGAAAGTTTCTCCGGCTGAAGGTAGCCATACTGCGCGAGTAGCAGTCGATACGACCCGTCGTCGCGAGGCGGCAAGATTTGCATCAGAACCAGAAACGCCGAGAACACCTCGTTGGGTCAGAACACAAACTCGTCCGAAGCCAGCACGAAAAAAGACAATTGCAGCACCAACGGAAATCTCCAACTCAGTGAAGAACAACCCTTTCTTCATGACTGACAGGGGCTTGAAGAAAGAAGCCCCCGAGCCTGCAATCACAACAAGGTCGGTACAAGTAGAACGGAAAAGCAAATTCTCAGATTGTGTGCCTAATCGCCTCATGTCTGGCTCGCCTCGAGATTCTCATATACAGGAAGAATGCTCTGATCCAGGCTGTAGAGCAACACACGCAGGTCATCATCCAATTCGACACAGCATTGGGTGTGTGACTCGACGTAGCCTAGGGGCCCAAGTTGTCGAAGGAAATGAATTAGATAATATCGATACAGCCAAAGACAAAAATGAAGAGAAGCACCTCCAGTCATCGAGGGAGTCGCCATCTCGACACAAGTTACAAATGAAAATTGACCAGCTGTACCATCATGGACAAGATCTCCATCACTCGCAACATATCATGGAGCATCTAGCAGCTGGCGTAGAGACTCTCGAGCCCTCTGCTACTACTCAAGAAAAACAGGCCGATGAGCAAGACGACAGTTCTCGAACGGATGGCTACAACCGCAGGGTGCACAGCCAGCCAGTCGTGGATCACACTTTGAGTCGAGACGAGATTGTGACCGTGGGGGAGGATACTACCAGGCATAGTCTAAGCACAGATGCCGTGGTCCCTGATACGATCGAGTCGCAGCCACATAATCTTCCCGATGATCCTAAGGGGGATCGACACCCAAGTCCAAAGTCTCATGAGCCCCCTGATGACGCTCGAAACAAGGATGCCGGTCTAACGAAGTCTCGTTTGGCGAACCACGACCAGGGCTATGATGTGAGAGAAGATCGCATAAGATCAATGCCGTCATCATCTCCTAACGCGAAGCCCGCGTTTGAAACTAATGCGTTGAAGAAGGGCCTCGACGCCTCAAAAGAAGTAAATAGTAGGACTACGCTACAAGCTCAGAATACCACCATTTCTCACAAACATGATGCCGATCTTGACTTGAAGAAAAGTGTCGGCAAACTTGATGAGACGGTCCCTGGAGTGCATATGCTTCGCAAAACAACTCCTCGCGTCGAGGATTCTAAACGACCAACTGCCGAGACTACCGATATCTCGTCATAGAGGACGCAGTTGAGGAAAGTCGACAGGTCTTCAGATCAGCCACAAAGTCAGCAACTGACCCCTTCTCACGTTGAGAATTGGAGGCGTGATCTGAGCAGAAATCGTCGTACATCGTTATCAGAAAGGGAAAAGAAAGATATCTGCCTCAATTGTTTCCCAACCCAATGCTCGTCGCCAAAGCAAGAGGACAATTCTTTTCAGATTTACGCCGAAGACAACTCAAAGCCGAAGGCTGAAGATGAGCATAGTACTGTAATAGAGTCGCCATTACCTCGTCTCAAAGTGACAGACGTCGAGCAATCACTCGCTCGGAAAAGCGCAGAGGAGTTGATAGCAAAGACTCCGCAGCCGCAGGACGCAGCAGTTGAGGAGACGACAAATGCAAGACCCTTGAGCGCAACAGATGATCCACCATACGAGGAAGCAATAATTCACGATCCAAGGCCCGTGATGCCATACAACCACATGTGCGCTTAGCGAGCACGCTACATGGACCTCAAAAGCCAAGTTGACCAACTTGGGTTCGAATCATTTCACGAATCATCAGCGAAACAGACGGAGGGCGTTACATCGTGCTCGCACCCTAATGGCAATATAGACATTGAAGGCCTCACGGTCGTTATGCATCTGAGGGGCAGGGATGATTTGATCATCAACACAAACCTAAGGGAGGATCTGGAGGAGCATATGAGGCCGCGATAGAGCGAGCGTTCGTAAGAGCCTGAAGCCTGGAATGGTTGGGATTGTAACAACAAACCAAGACGGAAGAGCGCGGGTATTCTTTCTGCAACAAGTTTATCATTTTATTAACTTTGAAGTATTACTACCCCTTAATCCTACAAACTTCAAACTATCATTACCAAGTGATTGCCCAAAGTCTCTTCCTCCAGCCACGTCTTGGCCAAATCGTGAACATCGTCTGGTGAGTCAACCATGGCGGCAGAACAACTGTCGTCAAAACATCATGCTCGGACAGCGATGTCCTTGGGCTGAAATTGACTCAAGCCAACACATTGCTTCGGTAAAGTAGTCAAAATATTCAAACTTAACCTTCAACGGCGTAGCAGTCCAACGTCAGCGACAGTAGCGAAACCTGTCAACGTCAACAAGCATGAGCAATCAACCAACGGGGACAATTCCATGGCGTCCCGGGTCCCCTGCCCTAACTAGTCTCCGGGCCCTACTGCACCCTCCCCTCTTCCCCGGTTTACCGGCGAGACGAAGAGGCTGGGGGGTTCCTCTAGGTTGAGAGGCGGTGACAGGGGTCGTTGTTGAGAACCTTTTCTCTTCTCTAGGGTCTCTGTATTGTAGGGCTGGTAGGATCTAGCTCGCACCAAACTCCATTTTTGACGTGGTAGGTCCCCTACGAAAGCGAGAATGTGACTGTTGAGTGAGGCGAGCAGGGTCCAACCCAGGGCGAAAGGATTGATCTGCTTTTTAACGAGGGCGTTTCGAAATGGGATGTTGCTTGTCTGTAACTGACTAGCGGGATGCACGTATGTCGAGAAAAGAACTATGATCTCACTCCCAGAGTAGGGATGAAACGAATTTCGTCATGTGGTGAATGCTGGGGAAGGGATATTTCGACGGAGGGTGTATGTAGCCGAACATGTTCGCATGCGCCGATATCAAGATTTAGATGGGGAGAGCATCAATTGAAGCGGTGAGAGAGGTATCCAGAGGTTGAGTTGTCGGTGAGTTCTATAGTCCCTGCTGTTAGCGAGCTTGAAACCAACCTCATGCAATGCAGATGCAAATGCAGACTCTGTATGCAGCCGTCAAAGACGCAGAGACTTGACGACATGACCTAGCATCGGATTCCCAAACTGCATCTGCTCTATTTACCGGGGGGATCCATGTTTATTGGAACCAAACAATCACATACATATCTCTCACATAGCAACCAAAAAAGTTCCGGACATGAACAACCTCAAGTTGTCAAAGCGGTCAAGGCGCCGACGGCGGTGTAAGGGCTTGTCCCATATACAGTATACACGCGAGTCATGCGCGGAGGACCTCTTCGGTAAACGATACGCTTGCGGGAGTAAGTGGACCTTGGCTCCGGCAGTTGAAGGAGCTAACGTTCTCGTGAAGAGCTCAAGATTCTAGAAGAGAGCAGGTGTCGTGTTGGGGAAATGTTGCAAGACCATTCGGATGTGCTCCATGGATTGTGAGCAAACCTCGAGGATGAGCAAAGTCGGTAAACACTGTGTAGGACTGTATTAAGCGAGCGAACAAACAAGGATACGTCAAGTAGTAATAACGGATATCATGTAACGACCCAGCCGCCGGGGCCGTGGTCCGGTCCAGAGTTCCGGACTCCGTAGCGTTGGCCGAGACCCGTCGAAAAGAATGAAAAAAAGAAGGAAATAAGAAGAAAAGAGACGTCCAGGCGTTGGCGTTGACTGGGTACGTATTGTGTATTGTGTATTGTGTATTGCCCAGACCAACTTGAGTTATGCTAAGTAAGGTCTGTGCTTTTGTTGCTTAGCGGGTGTGGTCGACACCGAACTTGAATGCCATGAAAGCGAGTTGATGTTTCTATAATCTCTATCGTCATGGGTTGCTGTCATGAACGATTCAAGCCTATAGCTTGAACTCATAAAGGCCCAATCCTCGGATTCCAACATCCACCTTGAACACATGTCCACCGTTCTCACGGCTCGTTCCTTCACCCTCGTCATCCTCGGCGGATGTAATCACAAGCTCGGTACCAACAAATTGAACACATGTCGTGTTGTTTGTCGGCACCTTGACCTCGCCTACAATCTTGCCCGTGTTGGGGTCGATCCGAATGACGCGGCCCTCTCCGTACACAGCCTGCCATAGGAATCCATCCACGTCTACACGGAATCCATCTGGCTCGCCTGGGCCGTCATGGGTATAGAAGATACGCTTATTGGATATCTCCCCAGATTCAGTGTTGAAATCAAAGGCAAAGATCTCCCTGGCGCTCGAGTGCGTGACGTACAGGGTCTTTCCATCAGGGGACCAACCTGGCGTGTTGGGAATGGTCATATTGGGCAACTTCACCTCCCTTGAGTTGGCATCCATTAGATAGACCGCTCCTGTGTCAAATGTATCAGAAAATGTGGCAGATATCATATAGACCAGCGGGATAGGGTATCAATGCAGATGCGAGACTTGACTATGTGCAGGGAGGCGTACCTTCAGGCTTAAAGGGACCAAGGCCAAAGTCGGTCATTGTTCCCAGCCAGAACCGACCAAGAGGGTCCACGCCGCCATCATTACTCCGCATACGCTCATTAGCTGGCTCTTCAAATGGCTGAATGAGTTCATATGTCTCCTTCTTGACGTCCAGGACAGCCAGTCCGTACTTGATGCCGATGGCGATTCGTTCCTGTGGGTCAACTCCGGCGATGTTGGCCGTGACAGTAGGGCAAACGTCCAACTGAATAGTCTTAAGCGAAGAAGGACCCTCGGCCACCTTTAAGTGATGCAATCGCTTGTTACGGATATCGACAAAGCGCAGAGTGCCCGTAGATTCCTCGTAGAATGGTCCCTCACCCAAGAGACAATGCGTCTCGAGCCATGGCTTCTCTATCGTCCATTGCTGAATACTGGCACTCATTGTTGGAAATCTGTTGCGTGAACCTGGGGCTCTCGGAGAAGTAAATGCGTATGTTGAGGTGAGAAAAATAAGAGGCAAACACAGCGCAGCGATTGATGTGTAGCGGGGCTGAGGTCAAGATGATACTCTATGATGTATGAGGGGAAATCGAGCGGGTCAAGACAAAGCGACGTGAAGAGTGGGGAGCTGTGCGATGGAAGCCCCAGGATCTGTAGGAACAGAAAACGATCGAAGAGGAAAAGGAACAAAGCGAAAGAAAAGCATCCGAATATATCATGTAAAGTGCAACTGATTTTCCATGGATAATTGCAGCAACCATAATGGGTAAATTCACTGTAAGCCAACTTCTCCGGGTGAGCACGGAGGCAGTCGACCACGCTCCGACGCCGACTCCGGGGCCGCCGGGCCTGAGATCCGGGCCTTGCTTCCGCCCAGATACCCGATCCGGACGGCATGAATTAACTCTGAAAAATGTTTCTTCGGCTGGTATATGCCGTAGCCTAAGTTCTGCATCAAGTGCACCTAGATGCACATTAGGCACTCGAGGTCTAGAGGTAGGATATGCTCCTTCACACCCCTCTCATAAAGTCAGACAACGATGGCTCAGCCATTCAAGTGGTCTGACCATAATGTTGGCTTGTTGTGGCGTTGCCTAACTAACACGCTGCAACAGTCGATCTGGCCTTGGTGAAAGCCGCGACCCAGACTGTCGGGTCGAGCGACGTCGCGCAAGAGACGTAATTGGATAGATACCACTTGATTGCCTGTGTACACAATCAGTGTGCGCGCTTGCGGCAGTACGAGCTGGTACCAACAGACGGCTGCAGCACGTATGATTTGTACATTTAGACGCCGACGGAGTAAATAAAACGGATTTTCGCATATCGAGCCAAGTTGGCGCGCTTGCAGCTTGACAGAATTCATGTTGTCTGTGCGCACACCTGACCAGACAGGGGATTCTGGGAAACAAGTGTCATAATGACTCTCATCCGTTATTCCCCAGAAATCTTGAGACCACCAGCCAACAGGCCTCATGGCAATGTTGTCTATGTCGTCGTTCGTCTATCAAATTGCTTCACGTGGGGTGAAGTGACTGCGGCCGCCCCCCACGCCATGCTGATGGCATGAATTGCCAATCACTTGAATCCTTTCCCAACACGAATACCGAGACTCGTCCACATCTTGATCAGATGAACGATCTTGCCTATTCAGTGAGTCTTGGCCCAGACCACGAGCCACCATAGCAAAGGATTGCCTTGAATAACGGTGTTGTCAAAACTTCTCACCATCTCATCCAATTTGTGCCCGCAATCCATATGCCGGCAACTGTATGTCAACCGACACGAAGATGTGTAGAAACAGAACAGCCCTGCAGTCACAAGAAGGCGTACAGTACAGCAACCCAGTCAACGACTTCAAAGCCCAGATGTGGGATCCTCAGAGCTTCATCGCCGGTCGCGGAATCATTAGGTCGTCATTGGGCAGCAACACCACCTTCATGGTGAGGAATTGGCACATCAAAGGACAACGCATCAAGAACAGCTCAACCCGCAGTTCCCACACGTCCGTTGACCGGTGAAAACATATGCAAAGAAAGACACACACTCACACCGCCCTGCTTTGTGGCAGCAAAGATGCAGCAGCACGTAAAAGGAGTGAAGCGGACGCGGCAATCGTTGGGTGACAGATGCCTACTAACGTCCTTACCTGCATTGGCTCAGTATGCGGCGCGCGTGGCGCTCGTTGGTCAGTGGTGCATCGATGCATCAGTGCTGTGCTGCTGCATGCTGTATATGCAAGAGTGGGCTCCCGCATGAACCAGGCCCAAGCTATAACTCCCTGTGAACCGATGCTAGTGGAGAGAAAGAACTGCCCGGGCCTCGGTTACATGACACCATGGTTGAGGCGCCGCTGGTGTTCTGCCGTTGGGGTATACCTCAGGAAATACCACGCTGCCAGCACATCCCGGCCCATGACGAGAAGCAAGGCAAGGCAGGGCAGGGCAGGGCAAATTAGTTGCAGGATGCAATGCATGCCATAGATACAGATGTTCGTTGATTAGCTGGCCGTATTGCCTGGCTCGCAGGCCCTTGGCCGCTTTCCCTGACCGCTCGTGGTCACGGGAGGTTTCGTGGGCCCATGATCGCCGTGCTAGACCGGGGGTAGTTGTCGAGGCCAAGTCGAATCTGAAGAGAGTCAAAACTCGCCAGTATGTTGATCACTTTACGCCCTCGTCCAAACGGGCGGTTGAGACTTTTTGCAAGTAGGGCAACGTGCGCAGCGCCTCAGCATGAGTAGTGATGTAATTTGGGTTGAATGAGGCGACAAGAGAGGCCACAAGAAGAGAGCGTTACTGAACTCTTTTTTATACAGGGGTAAGTAAACAGCGGCTAATTCATAATTGAACCTGGAAAGGAATCTTAGTTTGTTGGACTCGAGTGGAGGCAGGTCACATACACCCAGAGAATGGAACCAACAACAACCAAAATGCTAGGGACGGGCCGGTCTGGGATGGGGAAGGATATAGCATGGGATGTTTTGGCCTATTCTGCGAGTTGTAGGAATGCACCTAGAAGCTGAAGCAAAAGGCCCAGACGAACCAAGAAAAGCTTTCTAGGCCACTAGGGACCTAGCCCTAGCAGCTCGAGTGATAGCTTAATTCATTGTCATTCCTTTGTTTCATGGTTTCCATTTCCATGATGGAGGTTTGGTCGCTTTGAGGACTGCTTCGAAAATGTTCCATCCCTTTGTGGTAAATAGGAATAGACTTGCTGTTGGTATACTCGCTCCTGTACCTGCATGTAACACGTAGTTGAGCTTCCACTTGCGTCAGTGTCTATAATATTTCAAAGACGGGAGAGATGGTGAGATTCATCAGCAATCCTACCCCCGCGCTGCCGAGACCGCCACCTCACAAACTTATTCCCTTCCTTCTTCAAATTGACAATTTGCGCTGGCTCTTCAAGCCGGGGAGATCGCTGGTGAGACATGACATCCCACTCAAGATCCTGAGCCCCCCCACCACCATCAACACCACGATTAGGCGGAAAGGTACCTGAACCGCCTAGGTGCCTGGCTATCTTGTCAGAGAACCAACGACAGGGACCGCGCTAGCAAGCAGACACGTACCATTGTGACTAGCCAGGCTGTTAGATCATCCAGCGAGAATCCGAGCAACACTTTATGTTTGGTAGGAGCGCCTAGGCCCGCGGCATTCATACGATGCTAAACACGCACCGTCCCGTAGGCCCTCAACGCCGCAACGTGCGGCTGGACGAAACTCTTGCGGCACGGCGTAATGTGACGACGGCGCACGCTGCCTGTCGTGAAATACTTTGGTAACTCTGATCCACCTCATTTCGCTTTTTTTGCGGATTCATTTCCTGGGAGGTTTGTGATGAGCTGCCCATTGACAATCACAGCGACGTCACATCACCCCTGCCTTGGACTCCCACAAAGGCTGTACGAGGCATGCGTACGACGTATGTCAATCTAATCTAAGATTAGCTAGTGCTGTAGGCGGCAATGTCAGCGTTTCTGGTATATGTTTGCTTTGTTCCTATCCATTAATTATAATAGAATGGTTCACGAACTGTGTGTATCTTGGATCTGTTGGTCATATGGAGCAGCAAGGTACCTTGACGTTTAGGGTTCTGTGTGGTAATCCACATGTCTGTTCTGCCGCGGCAGTGCTGAATGAGTCTGGCTCAAGCCAGGCCTTACCAACCATCATAGTTCAGCACGATCTGGTCCGCACGTCTTGCGCGTGACGGTGTCGATAGGTACGTAATGTCGCGTCTGATCGTGAAAGCTTGCTAGGCTCCTACCATTGCCCCGGTACGCGCGCCTGCGCCAGTAAGAGCTCCGGCATCGAGACAATGCAGATTGGCCCTCCCCACTAGGGACAACTGTCATGGATGTGGTTGCATCTGCCCGCAAGCGGGCCTTGCAGCTCTTGACCAGGATCCCTTCCCCGGTAAGGGCCCTGGTCATGCAATTCACCGTAGCCCGCCAGAAAAAATGTCGTTATTCGAAGTGCCAGCAGCACTAGGGTCCCTTGTTCTGTCAATGCACCCACACCCGTCGGTCATCGTACCGTATATCAACGCTCCAGGGGTTTAGCGGAAGAGCAAGTCGAGAAAATAAGAGAGGAGGAAACGGCCATGCATCGATACCTGGGCACGTGCTTCTTTTGTCAGAAGTTTGAGTGAATCGCAGGGTTTTGAGAAGTGTCGTAGGTTGTGTATTGCGCTACACACCACACGGTAGTTCGTTGAGATGTGGAATTCATATTTGTTCTTGTCTTGGCGGCGCTGTAATTGAGAGCTAGCAGCGTCCAGCATGGGAATAGTCCAGCACGGGTAGAACAGGGGCATTCCGCCGTTCCGCACAGGCGGTTATGCGTGGCATGGCGTGGCTCGTGTGGAAGTTTGAATTAGAAAGTCAAAGTTGAGGTTAGTTTGAACTAAGGGCGTCTGAGGAACAACGTCGAAGTTGAGCTGTAGAGGTTTCAAGGCATAAAACATAAGGTAGGCTTGTATTGGATGAGATGAACGATGTAGAATTCCTAACTCCCGTCTCTTAGTGCTATATGGTACCTGTCCTCAAATAAGTCTGCTCTTTCCAGCATTGGAAATCTTGAGTTGATGCCTGACGCTGTTGCACGCCTTGGCTTGCCCTTGGCCGAACTGCTCCTTCCTTACGTGCTTGCCGTTTCTAAATTGTTTCCACTGGTATCTGTGGAAGGTAAGAACAAGGCGATCATCAGGGGCTTGTCTCATCAAAGCAAATCTCTTTGATCCTTGGGCAGACAATTACAGTAAGATGCTCTTATACAACAAACTTTTTGCGTCAACCTGGAACTCGCTCGAAATGCTCAAGTTTGCGAGCTCTCGCTAATCACCTCTAGGGGTGTATGCAACAACATGTCTTGCTTTTTCCATTCTGCAGCCCTGCTCTGTCCTGGGTTTTGAACGGCTCCTCGATTGTCTCACTCGCCCATCTCAGGACAAGACAATATGGTTATTGTTAATGTGTCATATGCAAGTGAGTGTTGTCCAAGTGCAGCCCTCAGTGGTTTTGTTCGTCAGCCTAACGAACTGCAATGCCATGTCATCCATCTCAAAGAAGAACCGACTGTTACCTACGTGCAAGTGATGCACTCCCGCATTCGAGGCCTCCAAAGCTTTGCGCGAACTCTGCATTTTGCACTACATGTTTGGCTGACGAGAAAAAGAAAACATTCTCATACTGGAGGTTGACCAGCACCCTGGCCTCAGCTAATTAGAAAGGAAGACTTGGAACGCAATCAACCGCTCAAGGAACCAAGACCTTGCAACCACTAACCAGGCTCAGCTAGGCTAGGTCCGCACCACCCAAAACCACGGACACGGGGCGCAACGACGATCTTCGGTTTCCTGGGCTTGTCCCATCTCAGCTCTTCCACGTTGCTCCAGCGTGATGTGATGTATGTACATGTATGTACGTATTGCATAACCGGACCCTCGTTGTCGTCTCTTTCCTCTTTCCCTCTCAAGTCGCATGCCATGCTTGTTGCTTTTTGGACTTCCCAAACGCGGGTTACAACGTCTACCTTTGGTTTGGCCAAGATTCTCTTCTTTTAACTTACCTACAGCAGATCCGCGGTCCACTTCGCGCCTCAACTATGCTAGTCGCCCACCACGACTGTGCCCTTGCACTCCCGTCTTCACTCGACGACCGGTGCGTTTGTTGGCATCTGCATCTATCTGCAGATGCAGATACAACTCGATCGAGAACCAAGTGTACAAGATAGGACGTGCTGGATGACGCTTGGGCAGAGACGGGCCGCAACTGATCTTGCGCGGGATCGATGCAGTTATTTGATCGGAATACAACAACCGTGCCCACGTTTACCGCACTACCGTATGGCATTGACATTCCCGTTGACCGCTTTAGTTCCCTCTTGGGCTCCGGATCCTTGGGTACTAGCCCGCCATCCAGCTTCGGGGCTAAACTGATGGGCGGTGTCGAGCTCAGTTTAGCTTTAGAGTGCTGCCAGACATCCCGGAACTTTTACGACTGAGGCCTGCTTTTCTCACAGCCTTGGTGGCCTCGTAGACACCTGGTCTCATGCTTTTGATCTCTACAATGCCGACTTGAACTCTAATCCCTCTTCTCAGTCCCGTCCTGATAGCATGTAGGGAGAACTATAGACAATATTTTGGGTGACCCTGGCTTGGGACGGGATTGATTTGGATGCACACCGACCACGTAAACACAGAAAAAAAAGAAGAAAAATTTGGCATGACGGCAAAGCTACCGGTAGCTCCCCGTCCTTTAGCACCCCCCAGTCTTCTAAGCCTTGCTGCGGACTGGGTACCGCGGAGTGTGCAAAGCAAGGGCACCTCAGCGACCTGTACGTGCAGGCTTCTGCACTTAGTCTTCACGACCCCTGGTCAACCCGTTCCCCGGCACTAGCACCCATTCATCTCATCACCTCAAGTGAGAGCTTGTTCGCTGTTGGGCCCCAGCTCTGACCCCAGCTTAGTTCCAGCAGCTAACTACGGCTTTCTCGCTAAGATGTTAACCATGGTCATTGCGGGACTTCTACTCTGGATGACCAGCCAGCTCTGGGGCTTGATAAGGGCGCCGTACCGGGACCAGCTCAAAGACTTGCATGGTTCCCGTACGAGAGCAAATAATAAAAAATACCACACAGTGTGGCTCGAATTTCAGTAGCCCCATATCCCAGGACCAACTCGCTTCTCATAGACATTTTCTCTTGTTGGTGGTGCCGACCAGACGTCTTACATCACTGGGCTGTCCCTGTTCCTGCTCTTCTTCAATCTTTGATACTTCTCTTCCTTTCTACTTTGCCAAAGCCTTGCGCTTCAAGGCTATACAGCTCGCTATCAGCCTTCCGACCTGTCGACAGGTTCTGATCTTCTGTTGTCAAAGCCACCAACTGTTAGTTGCGGTTGTTACAGCCCTCGCACTCCGTCTCACCCAACTACAAGATCCTTTCTAAGAGAGGTGACGTGGGCTACGAAATACAGCAGAACCAATAATTGGAATTGCAAGGCGAGAGGATTCCTTGAGACCGTGGCTCGATAGCCACGCACCATCAGCCATTCAGAACGGGAAAGTCTCATTGAGGTGTATGATTTGCTAGCTGCTGACCCTGCACGCTGGTATCCCTGTCCACAGTCCTGGCTCTTCTTGCAACCACACTTGCGTCGTTCATCTTCATCAACGACCTGTTTGCAAGTCAGTTAGGCCGTGTTCCTGGATTGTTCCCAATTTCACATCTCATATCCATCTTGGCGGCCTATACCGAGACGCTTCGCTGTTTGATCACAAACTGGTTAACATACTGGCTTGCTATTCATCGAACTCGAACAGACGGCGCCAAACCCCATTTCCTGCGTTCTAGCTCGAGTGGACCGAGACGGCTGTTTATAAAAGAGAGGACCAGTACCTTGTTCTAATCGAGTACGGTTCTTTTGCTCTCCTTTGGAAGCTCAGGACAGTCTGCGATAACATCACTTCTCATTAGGGCTGTTTGGGTTATCAATCCCATCTAGTCCCTATAAAAACTACATCCAATCTGGCGGTTCAGTCGACAAGCCTGTGGCCACAGGCGCAACAATCTCAGAGCAGACCTGGTTCTGCCACAACAGACTCAACAGGCGCAACACCCAACTCGCCACGGACGCCATCGACTCCAACTTGGCATTCTCGAGATTTCAATCTATCGAAACCGACGGTTAACCAGGACAACAAACCATCGTCCTTATCTGGGTCCGGGGAGGGTCAATGTGCCGGCCCTCGCGGCCAGGTGTGCACAGGAGGTCTGATCTCGATGTCGCACACTGGACCTGCGTCTCACCATGCCTCACGCCGCTCTTCGAGGTCCCCAATGGGAGATGATCAAGTCTCGCCCTCCTCGATTCGGCATGGACAGCTCGGTGACCGTGATTTACATCATGATGTAAACAATGTCCCTTACACAAATGGTGACGACAGAATACAACAAGTTCCTCAAAAAACCTTGGGCGTCCACAACATTCTCAACCCTTTGGAACCGCGTTTACTGGCTTCAGGAGGAAATGGACCCTTTCACCCAACGGCTCGTCCTTCTGATTCCACGATACCTACCCAAACACCTGGCTCAATATCTGGGCCCTACTCTGGAGCACGACCGTTTCCCAGCGGGCAGCCGTCGTCAATCTCTCTCCCAGGCACTCCGATTGCGCCGATGACACCTCTAGGAGGTCATTCGTCGGGACGCAATTCCCCAATAACAGCCTTTCCTTTTCCTGCCGTAAACAATGCGAGACCAAGAGCTAGCCCAACGCAACATCCTCGAGCTATAAGTGTCAGTCACGGCCCGCCATCCCGCGATTCGGATGTCCGTCATCCCTCTTTACTTGGAGTTTCTCCTGCTAAGCGACCATTTGACGATGTTACGCCGGAAGATTCCAGATCTCAATATCCCAATTTACATCCGCCGGCGATACCGACTGGACCCTCCTCAGCAATGTCAGACTCCGGTAGGTCGCTTTCACATGCGGCAATTCCTTCTCCTGGAGCGCAGCCTCCTGTTACTGCTCTACCGCCCAGCAACATGCCAGGTCGTCCACAACCACCTCCAGTACATCAGCAAACTCCATACCCTAGTATGCAGACGAGTCGGCCATTTCCCAGCCCTGGACCCCCCAGTGAGACTACTTCGCCATGGTCGGAAACAATACGTAGACATGGCATGGGAGGGTCCCTTTTTGGCGTTGAGGGGCAGCAAGCTTTCATGACACTTCCAGGAAGCGACACGCCTATCCCCGTTCAAATGGATTTCTCGCAGGCATCGAAGAAAGCGGATGAGAAGAGGCAGCGAAATGCTGTGGCCTCTACGCGACACCGAAGAAAGAAAAAGATTTTGCAGGAAGAAAACTCAAAACAGTTGCAAGAGCTTCGGGACGAAAGGCGGTTATTGGAAATCAGAATCGAGGAACTGATACAACAAAGAGACTTTTACCGTGAAGACCGAAATCGTCTACGAGATCTTGTTGCACAAACGCCCTCAATAAGTGGTCTCGCAATTGGGCCTCCGAGTCCCACTTTATCAACAAGCAACTCTTATGCAGACACAGGGTCCTTGGCATCAGGTCCGCCTGGACCCATAGGTTATGGTGGCGATCCATTATCGAACGAACGACCAAGTCAACGCCGTCGAACCGATGACCATCCCGAATATTCGCTACCGCCCTACGGGTCTCCTGCGAGCGGACACCCAAGTGCATCCCCCAGCGGGTTACCTCCAATGCCAATGCCAGGTTACGGTGCGCCATCACGACCATCATCCGCCGCATCCTCAGCAAGCGGTGAAAGACTGCCGCCATTGAGAACGATGGAAGGCCGGCCACCTTCTGGCCCAGCCCCTGGACCAGGCCAAGTGCAAGAGCAGGATCCGCGCACCGGTCAATGGATTTCAGTTCAACCTCGAGTAACAGAAACTGGCTGGGCGACTAGGGATAATCATCGCAGGCCTTGATGTCCTGGGAAATGACATTCCGAAGCCTTCGTGCCCAGGAGTAACCGAAAGCGCGTGATTAGGCGTTACAATTTATGACAATCAGTGTCCTCATCTTCTATATACCATCGGAGTGTTCAGGTTTTTGGTTCGGGCTGGGTGACTAGCGGTGGGACTTATGGAAGACGCATCTGTTGGGCAACCGACGAAACTTTTTATTCCTACTTTTTAATGCTCTCTTGTTTTCGTTTCATTCTCGTCATTTGATTGCATTTTTCCTATTGGAGTTAAATACTGTTGCGTGCATCTATTGCCATTTGTTGTATTGGGTAGGAAGCTAACGGCGTGTGTCTTTCTGCTCTGTACATGTTTCATCGTTCTCATCTCGAAAATCGGCTCAGAAACCTTGAGCAATCCCAGATTACTACAGTAACTACCCAGTCTCAGATTGTTATGTCTTTTTGCCCCTTCTTGTATTATCTTGCATTGCCCATCTGGAGCTGGTAATATCGTGCAGAGATGCTAGGTCACCGCCAGCTGCCACTCGAGTCGCTCGCTCAACAGTACACTGCCCTGACGGCAGTGGGCATATTCGACAGAGGAACAAGTGCCTATACTACAGGAAGTCTTAACGTTGTTGGAAGTAGGAGGCCGAGAGATGACTTGAATTTTGGATGTTTTGGGTTCAACTCCAGTGTCGAATCTCACTACCAATGACACTGTCTACAAGAAGGTTCTCAATTTTTGTCCAGTTTTCTCTTCTCCCTACTTGTTTTATGAATGTGTAGCTATCCTGTTTTTTGTTGTTGTTTCCCCCTGATTTTGGAAACTTGGTGATACCAGATTGGAATTGTGATTTAGTCTTCAACCTATTGTTCAATGGGAAGTGGTTTAGGATAAGATGGGAGTTCCCTTTTCCATTTTTCTCTCCTTTGTTCTCTGGGGATTTGTTCTTAGAAATGTTACAGTACCTGATACCCTGGTCATTGTTGTGGATGAAAAAGCCCCTGATCATATTCTAGAACAGCTAGAGCGAACAGCGCTAGAAACGAAGAGTATATACTACGATTTTTGCCAACCACTCCTCACCTTGGCCTCTTCAGAAGAAAGGTTTTGAAGGCAATTGGTGACTTGGACTCATTTGCACCTATGCATCGAGATTTGTAATATTGTTGGGAGTAGTGAAAGACCTGGCAATAGAGTGGCGTAGTTACAAGAGGAGATGATCATGTACGTAAGAAAGCAGGGCGGATACGTTGTCTATCAAAGTAAATGATAAGTCGCGTGGATAGAGAGAACTACGCGTATCAAGAATAAACCTTTGTCACAGTTGCTTTTACTAGATACCTCAGATAACACACATAGATGGGTATGTGACGCGTCCGAAACACTTCGCCCCTTCACTACTTGTCTCTCTCTTGCCTTAATTGAGGCTGTGGGCAAAGCCACATCATGCAGATTGATGGCGTTGGTGACCTGTCTGTGATGGGCATTGCATACACCAAGCCTAGCGGCAGTTTGACCAACGGGAATCGGCCCAGAGACAAGGATATGTTTCTGTACGTACGTGCATATAACATACATATGCGTGTGCTTTAACCTACTATATGTATATGTATGCATGTGGCAATCAGCTGGGCTGCGTGTTTTTCTCCTCCTGCTCGCGTTACTCAAACCGAGAGGAGGGTGTTGTCGTTGTTGCTGTCACATCCTCCAATCTCGACTTTTCACAGGGGGTGGAACGAGTAAGTTTGGCAAGCTGGGCGGCTAGCGGCTAAGGTACATTAGTGTCCTATTCTGTCATATTATGTGCATTGAGCTGGAAGTGATTCACATTAGATCACATTTCTTCAAGCAGGGGTTGTTAGTACTAGATTATACGTACACATACGATCGGGCAGCTACGTTAAAATTTTCACTTTTATGCCCAATCCCAAGCGATCTCGGCTTGCTTTCCATACTTGATAAGATCTGATAATTGTGTATTGAGATATAATTGATTGAATGCGAGTTAGGTAATTCGTGATATACTCGTTATACCCGCAATAATCCCCCCACACTATGATCGCGCTATCCCGCGTGCTTGGGTCATGGGAATCTCTCTTACACCGGACTCTAATCTGCACTCGTTATTTCTTCCTAGCATCATCCTGGCAATAACGGTTGGTCAAGCATCGGATATTACAGGGACACGCACTGTACATACTGTACAATCATCCTACCCTCGTATCCTGATGTGTTTTTTCCCCCGCAAAAGGATGGGCAATTTTGTTACCGGTAATGAGGAGGCGATGCTTGCTTATTCCTTTCTTCTTTTGCCTTGCCTCGCAATCTGCAGCCTTGCGCTGATACATCATTTTTATGCATGAGGCCCAACGCAAGGAAGACGTGCAGTTAGCCGCAGTCAACTGACGACAGCTGTACTGCATCTGATGGCGGCGACAACAACGCTAAGGCAAATCAGAGACGAGACGCGGAGACTCCATTTTTATGTATGCTGATGGTTGCTTGCCTCACGTCTAGCTGGCCTACCCAGCTTACAAGGCGGCTCGACAAGTAATTGAAGGACGACAGGTAGTTATGCCAAGAAGTAAGGACAAGTTTAGGCTCAGATTTACCTATAATAAGTACCTGATTCATTTTGTCATCTCAAAGCTCTCTTACCTAAACCTAGGTGAATATCTCGATTATTTGCTGGACCGCCTGCCTACTTGGGTAAGGGAACAAATAATCAGCAGTAAGGTGGCGCTCTGACCTGCCAATAAAGACTTGCTCAATCTTCAGAGAGATCATGTCTGGCCAATCGAGATCTTGATTTGGAGTGACATATCGCTGCTAGTTTTTAGAGATGAAGTCTATCGCAGGAACTTGACTCAATCGCCTCTGCTGTACTTTGGTGTCAAGTCTATCTCACTCTAGAGATTTCCTCCGAGGAAGTAGAACAATTCTTTCCGCCAGAGTAGCCTGGTTCTATGAACATGCGATTGTCGAAGGCTTCGATTGCCAAACTATTGACTATTGTGACCTGATCCCTTAGCAATGTGCAATCTCCCCGGCTTTGCTGAATCGTACCATGATATTGCTCTTATGGACAGCCTCACATATATTTATCACACCAAATGAGACCGAGGCCAAGTAATGAGGTCGAAATGCAGCTGAATATGCTTGTGATGATATTCCAATGGTTCGATGGCCCTGAAAGAGACATTGGTTTGTTAGTTACACTGAGGCGATGGTCGAGGCGCAGATGGGCAAGCAAGGTTTTCAATGAAACTACTAACAAGAGATCACTCTTTACGCTGGTCGTCTGCCTATGAAACTCTAAATCCAGGAGTTGGCATGGGCAGTACGTAGGTACTTGGCTCGTGTTTGGTGAATTTGAAATCTCGCCTATCATTGTCAATAACATGGGCGATTAGCATCCGACAAGCATCAGCTTTTGCGTCACAACCAAACAAGAACTCATGGTGAAGGCCGAAGTTCCCTTTGAAGGCTAATGGCTTAAGCCATTTCCATTGAGGTGATTTGATATTTTCAAATATCTTGATGCGACAAACTCCCAGGGTCCGTATAAGTCAAGCCACACTATGTGTGCCGCCACATGTGGCTGGGACCTCCCCTGACTTTCCTGACCAACCAGCAAGCTCCAAGCTCGACATCTGGCCTCGAGCGTCACTCAACACCAAACACCCCGCGATCACCATCACATCAAACTAAGACCCAGCGCATTACGACATTGGCGCCGCTTCGGACGTATTCCTCCTTGTACTATATCGCCAAGTACTCCAACAGAGGCCTTGCCTCACTGCCACCATGGCCCCGTCGTTCCCCCGCTCGAGTATCCAGCTCGACTATCCCCTCTATGCCGTTGACTTTGACCCTGAAGATTCCACACGAATAGTCGTTGGTGGTGGAGGTGGCGCTGGTCGATCCGGTGTCGGAAACAAGATTGTTAGTTGCTCCTACGAGATCTTGTAAGCACCAAACAGTGGACTAATTAGAGGTGCAGACTCTCCTCGAGACAGTTTCACAGCAAGAGCTTCGCTCAGCCGGAGAGATCAACCTTTCTCGCGATGAAGACAGCGTCATGTCCCTTGCAGTTGGCCCTCACAAGGGCAAGACCACATACCTCTACGCCGGTGTAAACTCCAGCCCAGAGAGCATCGCAAAGGGCAAGAATGAACACCTCCGAACCCTCAGTGTCGAGCAGTCCAAGGCGCGCGCCTCCGTCGGAACTAAGACGCCCGATGCCCATATTACAGAGGTCTCGCGTACCTCCTTATTCACAGATGCCGATGCCGATACATACCAGCGACTTCTGCGCATTGCGGGAACGACCGGTGCTGTAGCTACAGCGATGGGCAAGGAGCCTCAACTGGCGATTTTCGATGCTTCAGGCGCGTCCACCAAGTTGCGCAGCGCTCTGGGACTACCAAAGGAAGCCGAGGATTTGGATATTGTACAGACAGGAGAGAACGAGTTTCAGGTCGCCTACTGCTTCAAGTACGAGTTGTGTCTTCTCAACGTTGGTGCCAAGGAGACCAGCGAACCGCGGGTGGTATACTCCATGCCTGACGACCACGGCGAGCGACCCGCCTTTCGAGCGATCCGATACATCAGTCCCAACTTTCTTGTAGCTGCATCCAACCTCCCCAAGCGACGCGGAGTGGTGATACAGGCATTCAGATTGCCCAAAGGAGACCAGAAGGAAGCGCGCTTGTCCATCAACGCCAGGATACCGAGGAAGATCTCTGCGACTGCTCTGGCCATTGCCAACCTATCACCTCCATCTTCACCCTTGAACTCCCTCGGCGACACACAGTTCATTATTGCCGTCGCGGGTCATGATTCATCTATCTCCCTCTACACACTCGACCATACAACAGGCGGCTCTATTGAGCTGTTGTCGAAAATGTGGCACCTACATACACTCAAGGAAGTCCATGGAACCGATAACATCACCGGGGTGGCTTTCTCACATTTTGTGACACCAAAGACTACCAGCCGCCAGCAGTACATCAAACTCGCTAGCACTTCTCTTCAGAAGACCGTTGCCGTTCATAGCATCCCCTTGGTGAAGCAGATTGACAAGGCTCCCCGCAACAAGAAGGGCCCTCCTCGTCCTGTTCGCTATGTCACAGCTATGAAGTCGCGCGGCATCTCCTCGCGCCCTCTTGCTATCACCATGGCCATTCTCGTGCTCGTAATGGCCCTCGTTGCGCAGTCTGTGCTGGAAATGTATGGTGCGACTCGTCCGGTCCTCGGTGTGCAGAGCCTGTTCCCTTCTTGGCACGGTACTCTGCGCACCCCTGATCACCCGCCCGCCGCATTCCTTGCCGATGAGTTTCTCGCCAAGCTCGCCGGCCGAGATGTAGCCAAGCCTGCAACCGGTGAAACTCTCGTGGTATACGAGGGTGAAGCAGCCCCCGCGACAGCCGGCAGCGAAGGTGTTCAGGGCTCAGAACTCAAGCTTGACGTCCATGAGCCCTCGGTCCATGGGCCTGGCAAGACTTGGGAGGATTTGGGTGAGGAGCAGAAGGAGGCATGGAAGGCTCGCCTCAAGGAGGCTGGCGCTTGGACGCAGGGTATGGGCGAGAGTGTTTTCAAGGGCATTCTCTTCGGTGAGATTGCCGGCGCTGTTGGCCGAGCTGTTGCTGGTTAGTCTTATCACTGTTGAGTGTCAAAGAGCTAGACTTCACAGGGAGTCATGCACTGTACCATAGACCTGTGTTATTTTACGTGTTGTAGACGATGGATGATGGCTAAGGAGTCTTGTCTTGGGTCGGTTTGCCGTTTTCAGTCCGTTGTGTTTTCGAGGATCATAGCAAATATTGATAAAGCCTGTCATGTAACTAGGACAATGTACTGAATATTTATGTTATCACGCAGCTTACACTAGCAAGGTCCACCATCGTATGAGGCAGTACATGCTTCCATGACTTCTAGGTTTCAAGGGGATTGAAAGCAAGGCAAATATCAGAACCGGGTGCTCTTGGATGGTCGGAACTCAATCAGGTTCTCCGGTCTAATTCGATTTATAGATATTGTGTCTTGGTGTACTTTCTCCCTTTTGCCAGAGCAGCAATTCCCTCGTACGTATTTCGACGCATCGATATCCAGCGTCATCTTCACCACAAGGTAGTAGCCCAGATCCGCCGTCTCAACTCGGATAATCCCCAAAAGGAGTAATAATCAATACTCCCTCGCCATTATTCAAATACAAAATAAGTCAAGAGGCTGCTTCTTGTCGAACTTGACGTTGTCGACGATGTTAGTAGATGCTAAAGGATCACGAAGATGAAAACCAGGGGTTATTGCGCCCGACTTCGCAATATATCGCTCCACTGCGAGACAAAGGTGAAGGGAACATAGATGTACCGTGTTGCTTCAGATCCAGTTTTCGATCCGCTTGATATCTCAATTCACGATGGGTCCAGTCTCACCGGCCTCCGACGACCTTCGCTCTTTCCCGGCAACATCAACTCGGTACCTTCCCCTGTCGTCCATGTCTCTTCTTCTCCTCCCAACTCTTCTTTATCTCTACCTACTTTGTAACTATTCTTCTGTAGGTAATGTCCTCTTCGATGAAACCTCTTCAGTCCAAACTTTATGTGTTTTTAACCTTCATTCGCCAACTATTGAAGATGAGGATGGCGCGCACAACCTATTCGTCGAGACTTCGCTTCCTCTCAGGTATCTCTCTGATCGACATGTGCATCTCGAATACACCGAGACACGCTATACAACGGTCCGGCCTTCTCTCACAACATACGCCGCTTCCTTCCTATTGCCTCGGCCGTCCAGTGCTCATAGGTCAGTTTCAGAGCGAGTTCGACAAGTCAGGATGGTCGTTTCCGAAGCCTGGTGACCAGGTGACCATCGACATCACCTGACACTACAACGCTTTTCTCAAGAGATCGGTGTTTCTTCCATTATTCCTGACCATAACTTCTGCTTAGTAGAGTGATTCCATGCTATTTGATACCAATGGCAGCAAGGCAGGATCGATCTCGTTCATATTTTCAATTCATGGACTATTCACGATCTGCCTGGTCTGCTCAACCAACAGACGGGCTATGCTCCCAAAGTATAGAACGAGATTGTTTTTGGAGCCCAAAGATGCTACAATAGGAGCCCACTAACACTCTTTACACGAACTCGTCAACAACTTTGAATGATTTCGCAGACTAGAACTGGAAAACACTAGGACAGTGAGTTTATCAAATTATCTTGACAATTTTCTCTGGCGAATTCCAAAAGTTCTATGTCTACATCAGGCAGTATCAAGATGTCGAAAGTCTCGATCTTTCAGTGGCTGCCCGGTCATATTCTGCCCGGAGACGCATGGCTTGGCGAACGGCTTGTGTGCTGCCGGAACCTGTCAACGCACTCTGAGATATTGATCCTCTAGAGCAAGCGAGATCGTTGGCCTGCCGCATTCCGGTCGACGACGATCGTCCCACAAGGCCCCTCCAAGGTGATCTTCCAAATCATATAGTCATATCTGAGCATCAGTCGAAGCTCAACATAGCCAAAAGCATAAATCTTGGGGTTAAGAAGATGTCAAGAAGAGCTCAAAGAAGGCCGTGCACTCAAGATGTGTCAAACCAAAATCTGACCAACTGTTTTAGCCTGTTCGATGTATTCAACGGCCATCACGCATCGGTATACGAAACATGGCACACACTCATTGATCATAAGTTTGCGCCGCAAAGAGGTCTGGCCCAGGGACTGGATTGCTTCAGGCCGTTCGGAACGGCCAGACCGATGGGAACTTTGTGAAGGTAAGCCCTCAACGTCCGCTTGTAAAGCTTCAGCATGGGCTTGGCTGGCTAGATATTCAGGACCAACCGTCTTATGGACGACCTAAGCTATGGATGGGAAAGATGATTGGTACGACGTCAAAGATGGCTTTTCTCTAATTCAATTTCTTTAGCATGATCAGTCCAAAGTTCAGACCAACTGCTGTGGCGCCCCCGGATTAGGTTGAAACTTCAAAGCTATCTGCTTTGGTGATGTCAGACTCTAACTTGTTGTGTGTTTGTAAGTCAGGGAACTGTATGATGAATTGATACTGCAGTCAGAGTTTATACAATTGATTATTGTGCTGCTAATCCAGACATTGAGGCTTAGCGTGTTGTTATCGTTATTGACCAATACTACAGTAGATCACGATTGAGGCTTGAGATGACGCTACTCCAGTGTCAACTCCCGCTCGTTATGAGATCAAAGCGTCGTTTATTACACGATAGGACGCGCTTTTGAAAAGTATACCCCGGACACGGAAGCCAAACCCTTTGGTCCCGCCCATATTGAGCAGTCTGGGGATACAAAACAGACTTTGGCACGGAGAATTTTCTCCGTGTAGCGAGTTCTACAAGCTGTACTTCATAGAGAAGCCGTTATCGAGTATGGAAAGAGAAAGAGACTCGGTGAGCAAACAGGTGCCTGAAACGAAGAGCGCTCAATTCTGTGGTAGAGTCTTGGATGGGGAAATGCCCCTTTCGCAATGTTTGAGTTTTCCCTTGTCACTATGGTTGAATGAGATTGAAAATGGATGGCAGATGGGGACGATGCTCATGAAGGGCCCAGTGGTGCAGGGTTACACCTTGTCAGAGAACCCTGAAATTTGTTTCTTGGCGTTGAGCGACAGTAACAACCAAACAGCCAGCGACAGCTTTGACATAAGCCAGAGATCCGTTCGTTCTCTAAAAGGCTATTCTTACTTACTTTCTTTTTTGGTGGATTCTTATTTCTTCTACCACCGTTCAAGATAACTTGAACCATGGCACGCATGGCCATGCGTTTGCAAGTTCCATGCAAGATGCAGCACGACGAAAAAGGAAAAGGAAACAGACATGGCATGGATGGAGTCAGGGCCCTGGACGGGCGTGCCCCTGTCTGTGGCGAGGTTTTGGAATTCCATCCACATTCCACGGGCTCCCGGCTAGCTGGGTCGATCGTTGACATGCGTACAGTCTACAACATCCCCTTTCCCAAGGGACCACGTCAGGACTTTTTGTTCTTGTGTTCTCAGTTCTCACCAGGCTGAGAACTCAATGTCGCGTTCAATCTAACCCCTGGGCCTCAAGACATAGCCTGATGGCCGGAAGAACAACCCTCAGGGGCAGCCACACTACCGCTGTTGGCTGACGTGATCGACTCGGCATTGAAGGCCTCCCCAGTTTAAGGAACCGTTGACAATCGCGACTCGACCACCACCTCGGGTCTGAGTCTGACCATGATTGTGAGATCTGTTGTTGCCGGGCCGGTGGTTCGGATTTTCAGAGCTTATCACGGAGGAGTGTGTCTTTCGGGACAAGTGGTCAAAGGGCGACCAGAATAAAATATTTGGAGACGATAGCTTGAAGCCTCCCGGCGCCAAACGGGATCGTCCCTGTCTAGGACAAGGCCGAACGGGCTAGACCAGGGACTAATCCACCTACGGAAGACACCAGCTGGCCGGAACGGCTCCTGGGATCAGGGCTGGAGGGCTGCTAATAAACCAACAGGTTTATGGATACACAGCTTGAATCTGGACTCGTTTACGTCTTTTCTTTCACGACAGCTTACGACAGATATTAATAAAAAGGCGGGCAAGTGAATAAACATGAGCGGGTTCGTACGCGGGCGCCGGAATCAATGTCAAAGCGCACGGCACAGGCTGAGTCTTGAGCAGCTGCAGGGGCATGGCAGACAAAACAAGCAGGCGTTTCCATGAAATGCTGGGATAGTATTTCATACCTTTACTAGATACAGTAGCATTGATATAGATACAACAAGATAACAAATATGATCATAATATACGGATAGTGTTTTGTTATATATGTCAAGAAACATCTTTGTTTAATCTGCATTATGTCTCGAGTTCTTTGAGTGCAGGCAGCAAGGCGAGACAAGGGCAGCACGTAGGGTTCTTCAAGCATAAAGGAGCTGTAGTGAAACACTTACGCAAGCCAGGCAGCAGATTGAATACTGTCTCAAATCCGCCACGGCCTGTTACTCTCCGCGATAACAGAGACGCATTAACAGTAGACCAGCTATCCAATGCTTGTCTAAATACCGGCAGTTGGAGAAACGTTTAACCCCAGAGAAACCTCGCCAAAGTCTCTTTGAGTAAACTTTCTCGTTAGGGCGGGATGTTCCCATTTGGGAATACGGTGGGACTGTCAGATCTCACCAGCCACACTTTGCGGGATCCCCAGTGAGCGGGAGCTAAGCGGATCGTCGCCTGGGCCGGTGAGAGAAGGAAAAAGAAAAGGGAGAGGGAGCCGGGCTGAGAAGTGAGGCTTTGAGCTTTGTGTTACTATCAAGGTCATGCAATGAGTGGCGAGATTTCTGAGGACAATGAGATAACAAAGGAAGCCTGATCTGAAGGCCATTCAAAGTAATTGATACATGGAGTGGTTGAATGTATCGTACCAAGGCTGGGGTATAGATCGACGGCACTTGTGAGGCGGTGCGACTCGTGTCTAGCAAGTGTGAAGGAGCGATTCGTATCCTTTGGGCTATTACTGGATATCAAAGCCCCCTTTCCCCCTGTCCCAAGGATACGGGTTGACGTAAGGAGTTGATGATGAGCGATAAGCTTGATGTAGTGCGGCACATGCCGCGAGTCAAGGAGGAGGCTAATTGTTGGTAATTGACTATTCTAGCCACTATAGACATTACTACGTACAATAACTCGATCACCCCTGGGGAAGCTTGGGGTCTGCTTGGAACTAAGAGCCACGCGATCAGTCTTGTGAATTTGGCCCGTCTTGGCTGCGTAAAGGATGCCGAGGCGTGTTCTCGCGGATGCAGGGTAGATGGACTCATATTGGTTCCGGTACCTTGCAGCATCTTCCGTGTCTCTGCGAGTTTCCCACGCGGCTATTCTTTACTATTTGGGTAGCATTGGGTAATTATCCGCAACACACGGAGGCCTACAGTTCCTGGTTTCGTGTAGAGACAAGAACCGCTGATAGGACTCCCAGTTGATGTATGTCTCGGAAGATGCAGCAGGATCATTAGTTGGATATTCATTGGTCGGCGCTAAGTCGAAGCGGGCCATCACTTGCGAATAAAAAGAAAGGAGGGAGTAAATGGAAATATCGGCAAACGATACAAGATAAGATTCCCACTAATTAAACAGTTATCATTGTCTGCGAGGATTGTATAGTCCATCTACTATATTCCCTTAAATGCGATGGATGGAGTTGGAGATACGCCACAAACGGTTGATCGCAAGCGGGACGATCGAGAATCCAGTCCAGTCCAGTCCCAGTCCCGTTGGTCTGGGTCTCCAACGATCCCAGAACCAGAGCCAGCCAGGGTCCGGGCTTTGCTAGGCGGGCGATGCGATTTAGAATTCGACGCTACCAGAGTAATGCCTTGGATGGTCAGCAAGGGGACAAGACACCAAATGGGCACTGAAAAGCTAATTGGGCGAGTGCTCAAGATATCAACGCGATTCAGGTGCACGCTGACGCCTTGATATGGGGTTTTGCAGCAAGGGGAGGGGAGAATGAGGAGAAACGTGGTGGTTGTAATTGATGTGAGATGCGCGTGGTTTGGATGTGATGAGATCAGAGATCCACCATCGGCGGTTCTTGAAGCGGTTGCGGTTGCACTTGGAGTTACGAATGATAAGTCGGGCAGGGCTGAGATACCCAACTTGATGTTTATGGTGGTGCCTCAGTCTGTAGCTGACACTCACAATGACGAGGGTGAAACCATCCTTACAAGCACCGAGACATCATTGGATCAAAGGATCGACAGAGTATCATCGATATTCAAGTTATCACAACATGATAGATACAGCATTGTATCATGGATAACCGCGATAGCAGTCTGCCAGTCAGTCGTGAAAGTTGCTGGACAAACAGGAGGGACCCTCGATGGCCCTGGTTTTCTCCATCTGGCCAATCGACCTGAAGCTAATGCGGTGGCAGCATTGGCACTAAGCCCAGCTAGGGGCGCCATCACCTTGAATGGTGGTGACGGCATTGAGCCAGCCTGACTGGGGTGAGGGATTGCAAGCATGGATAGACCCTCCCACCATTTTGTTTCTTTCCAGGGTCACTCTTGTTATTTGCAAGGCTTGCGCACACCGAATATGTCTATATTTTATAATCGTTACTATGCAAGAGTCATCGCAGTAGATCGGCGATTGACGTGAATCGGTTTACCAGATACTTTGCTCATCACGCGCGTGTGTTAGTGCTCGTGTGTAGAGATACCTGAGCGCGCCTTAAAAAGGTGTGAGCGGACGGGGTCCCTCCTAGACCCAGATGGAGACGGGCGTGTGCAGGGCAGGGATGGAGCATGATGGAGAACGAGGACCAGCCAACCCGCGCTCCCTGGTGAGGCGACCAAAGGGCGGGAAGGGAAGGCAAACTTACATGAGTACCGACTTCATTTCCAAGGCTTTACTTGGCCTGAATATTTGGTGTTGCTGTTGACGTTTACTTTTTATAGTGAAGAAGCAATGACTCCATACTATTGATTAACAATAAAAGCAACACAAGGCAATGGAAGAAATGGATGGACGGACGGATGTAGGTACATTGCTGATGCTCAGTCAGTGCCCGGTGTGAGTGTGTGTGACGATGACATCCATCCCGGGCCTCGTGGCATCTCCGCATCCAACCTCTTTCAAGGAACAAGTAGCCTACCTACTCCTCATAGAACTCTTGTCTGCCTACTCACAGCCTTTAACAGAAGTCGTGAGTATAATTGTGGCGATAAAAGAGATCCAAGAGGCATCGTATCTGGTTCATCTTGCACGGGAAGTTTATGTTTCGGATTGGAACATGTCTTTTTTGACGGTGTGTCGTCGAGGTCGTTGAAGAGGTGGAGTGAGTGGAAGTGGAAGATCCCTTGACAAGACGGGTCCCCTGCCCTGCCGCGGCCATGTTACACCCGTTTTCCGGCTTCTGCGAATCTACACTATTGCAGAGGAAGATCTTGTAGTTCAATCGCAATCTCAGCCATCATGAACTGCTCTCTCTTGAGCCAATTTCTCTCGCGACTCACAACCTCTCCAACTTTGTCAAAAGTCGCACCATGTCCTGCTGAGGTGACTGACGGATGATCCACGAGCCAAGGTCAGTCACTGACAGCCCACCACCACTACCACCACCATCACGCTCCCAAGTCTTCCATACTTTGTTCGACCGGGTCCACCACCTTGGCCTTTTACCTTGCATTTCATATGCACTCAGACATTTCACGCTGCAGCCTGTTGAAAGTGCGCGCTGATTGAACCAACCTTAGCTAGCTTGAGTCTGAGCCGTTTGTATGCCCACGGATTGCCTGTTTGAATATGCGCAAGACATAAAACACAGGTAGAAGCTGGGTTGGTTCGTAGCTAAGGCTGCGGACAGATTGCTTCGTAGAAGCAGAAATGGAAGCCCTTGGCCATGCTGGCACCCCAAAGTACCCGGTACCGTACCTGGGCGTTCTCTTTTCTCCAACCAGACTAGGGGAACAGGGATGAGTGGGCTTTTCAAACGACCAGGACCTCTCTGCTTTGCTTTGGCTCTTCCTCTGTGGTCGACCTTGATTGTGCTCTTTGTCGTGCAAGCGTGTCACGTTTGCCTGACTACTTGTCGCAGGTTGCCTCTGAGCTATCCGTTTGATCTTCGACGGACAGGACGCCTCAGATCTTCTCGAGGACCCCACTGATTTGCACCGCATCCTGGACGCCAGATATACAACACCAAGACTGGCGACATAAGGCAGATCCTCGTAGGAACAATATTGAGGGCCCGTGAAACGAAATTAGAAAACAAAAGCCAGCCGCCAGCCAGTTCACTTCATGCGCCTTGAAAAAACGAGCAACATGGACGATGCCAGCCATTTTTAGCTCTGGTCGATTGCCGTCAACGCTCTGTCTGTTTCCTACAAGACTACCAGACCGTGCACTGTTGAATCAAGGGTTGACACTTTGGTTCGGTGTCTTTTGTTTCAGCTGTCGCCAAACCCAGACGCGATTAGCATCCGTGGGTACAATACAACATAGTAGAGAGCAGACAGAGTGAATGAATGAGTGAGTAAATGGGCACTCCATACATTTGGAGAATTCATTCTAGCGGCCGTCCTACGACGGATAGACGCCAGCAGCCCATGCGGCCACCGCCTCAACTCTGATACATGAGGAGGAGGGGTCGCCACAAAAACCTACATGCCACATTGGGCTGAGAATCATCTGTGGAATAGAGATACATGAATGGCGAAGAGCCAAGAAGATCTTCTGAGCTGAGAAGATGTACGTGAGCGAGTCGGAGTGATGATAGGATAAGCTCATGTAAAACTGATTCATATGGCGGTATGGTTACGTACCAGACGAGGCATCAAGACGCAACACCCACCTCACCTCACCTCACCTCACTCACCTCCAAACCAGACCAGGCTGTGTGAGATTCGTTCAAGCCTCAGGGTTCAGAGAGACAGACGGTCAGGTACTGTACCGTATGGAACCAATACAATTCAGGGCTAGCCTGCCTCTAGGCCCAGGCCCAGGCGCCCTGCCGACGCCTGTCCATGCCCGCCCGTCGTCTCTTCTTGGCTCTAGTGCGACTCTGCCTTATCCACCACAAGTTCCTTGGACCTTTTTAGCTTGGATCCTGTCTACGTGGTGAGCTCTGAGAAGTGTTTGAGAAGAGAGGGAGAGAGACAGCGAGCGAGGAGAGCAATGTTTGAAACATCCGTTAACTGGACGAGTGATCTACGGCCTGGAACGGGGTCAGAATGGAGGTTAGAGTTTGACAGTTTTGACACTGGGCTGGGGCTTTTTTTGGATCTACTGTGCTCGTGCCTGGATTTACACTTTTAATTGTACAGTAAATAAGTTGGGCGTACGGTCCCTTGATATTGGATCACTCAGCATCCCCCCAAATCTTGCCTCCTCTTTGCTCGTCACACGGTCGCTGACTGTTCGGGTCTCTTTACTCTCTTCCTCACTGCTTTTGTTCCTCTCTTGTTTTCACTGTGACTGCTCATCATCAAAGTCTCGGGCATCTGTCGCCATCACCAAGATCAAAACCAAGATCAAGATCAGCATCGTCATTTACCCTCTTTCTCTTGCTCTACTTTTCTGGGCTCTCCACCAAAACTGAGGTGCTCCAACTCGGCAGTCGCCCTGACCCTTGTGCCCCAAGTCTGCCAGCCTATGACAATAAATTGTCGAGGTGGAGGTGTGCCCCTACCGAGCAAAAGTATCAGGTACATCAAATAGCTTGGCCTGTCCATCGACCAGGGTGGTTCCCGGCGCCGCCCAAAATTCCACACCACACATTACCCATTACCCATTACCACCTTGGAACCCCCAACCCAAGGCGCTTGCGACCTTTTCACCAAAACAACACCAACACCGCCCTGGGTCGACCGGTGACTTGCCTTGTTCACCTCTTCGTCTTTCAACCGGCCGATTTGACGACGACGATCCTAGCGATTCTTCTTTCTTATACTTCTAACCTCATTATTTACATTGTTTCTCTTGTCCGTCACCGTCCGTACCATCATCACGATTTCCACGACTGCGAGTCGATGCGTTGCCTACTTGTCAAACAAAAGACCCGCCAGTCTTGACGATACTGACTGAATCACGCCAAACTTTTCCTCTCACGTCGACAACCGTCTCTCGCTTTCACGAAACGCTGCATTGCCGACAGTTGAAATCGTTAATTCTACACGAACCCAATCCCGACGTTCTTCTCCCTTTCGCGACATCAACTCTTGTAGTTAGCGACGCGGCACTCTCGACGACAGCCAAGATTCGAGCACGTTTCTACACGCGCGACGTATTCCACTACGGCATTTTCAAGTCTTCACTGCCTTGTTGCACAAACGATTGCCTTTTTATGGACCGCCTTGTATTTTTATAGGCAACTCGCAGTCCTTTGACGCACCTCCGCCTCGTCACTCGTAGGCATCCCCGAACAGACTCCCCGCCGTAACTTTCTTGCACCGCCTCCCCGACCTACTTCTTCTTCTACGTTGCGCTCCGAAACCTTACAGTCAACTTTGACTTGTCACCGTCGATTTTACCTTACTTTCGGAGTTACGAATCTACGTGTTGGAGAAATCGTCCTTACTCGCTAGACTGGGTCTTGTCCCGTCACTTGCAAAGCGGCCATGGCGGCCAACATGCAGCACATGCCTGGGGCCGGCCAAACGATGCAGCAACCGATGCGAAAGCCGACCCCTAACCAGTTGCAGCAGATTGTTTATCAGAACTTGGTTCAACATACACAACCTTTCACCGGAATATGCTGGCAGTCCAATGTCGCTATCTCTGACCGCATGGGCAAAACCATGAATCTGTATGTCCCTTCTTCTTTTTCTTTTTCTTTCCCTTAAAATACATCCTGTGTCGCGAATCCCACTGACCATTACAGCATCACAAACATCTCTCTGGCTATGCAAGGAGGTGATTTTATGAGAGGTGCAGAATGGGGCTGTAACTTTGAACGTGAAGCTTTCCACAAGTCACCGACAAAAGTAAGTGTCAACTTTATTAGCTTTCTCGGTCGTTCTGAATAGCGTACTAACCTCGCTTCTAGGAAGCTTATGACCAGGAGATGAGCAACAAGGTCATGGAATTCTACAAACGACGACAGGCCAACGAGCCTAATATCCAGAACAGCATCAACGTCAGCGCGCAAGCGCAAGCTGCCCAGGCCCAAGCACAAGCCATGATGAACATGCAAATGGGACGCGGCATGGGCCAAGGTCCTCAACAAGGTTTCCAGCCCATGCAACACCCGATGCAAGGCGGTCAGATGGGCCAAGGACAACAGCAGCAAATGCAGATGGGTGCGGGAATGGGTATGAACATGAACATGGCGAATCAAGCTGGCCGAGGAATGGGTCCCGGTCCACAAATGATGGGAATGCCTGGGGGACAAAACCGACCACAAGCATCTTCTTTCCCCCAGGAGATGGCCCGATTGTCCCAGCAAGATAAGAATAAGGTTTCTGATCTTGCACAAAAGATGTTCAACACCGCCTCGGAGCAGCAAAAGGCCAACACGAGAATGCAACTATCACAAAGACTTCCTCCGACACAGCTCGCCGAGTTCCAAGCTCAGGGCAAGGATCCTTTGATGTGGTTCTACCAAAATCAGGCCTTTCAGGTCCTGAAAGCGAATATGAACAGGCTACAACAACAAGCACAGCAGCAGGGGCAGCCGCAACAAGGGATGGCACAAAATGCCAACAACAATCAGGCGCCCATGATGCAGCAGCAGGCAAGTCAACAGTCTCTTCGTCAACAACAGCCTCAGCTCCAGCAACAGCAACAAGGGCAACAGCAGCATGGCATGATGAACGGCAACCAAGGCGGAAATGATTTCACATCTTTCACACCAAACATGGAAAGTATCAAGGACCAGCAGATGAATGGCCTCATGGCCCAGCAAGCGGGTCAGATGGTAGTACCCGCCAGTCAAGGCCAGAACCGTAATCCTACACCTCAGCCAATGGGTCAGAACGGAACGAACCAACAAGGCCCTAACCAAGGCCCTCGACCGCCGCAGCAGCAACAGCCGCAGCAGAACATGAACCTCCAGCAAATGAAGATGAATCAAGCTGCTCAGCAGTCGCAAGCACAGCTCCAGGCCCAGCAAATGAAGCAGATGCAAAACCAGCCAGGAATGGGTGGAAACATGCAGCCTTCTCAAAGTCCTGCTATGAACACTCTGAACACACCTGTTTCCCGACCAGCGAACAACATGAACCAGGCCGCGGGTCAAGGTGGTGTGCAGTTCGGAGATCAGCGGTTCAACCAAGGAACGCAGCGTCCCAACAACCAGACGTTCCAGACCATGTTGGCCAGCTTGCCACAAGAACAACGTGCGATGGTGAGCGGACTAACTCCTGACAAGTTAAACGAGGTTATGCAAAGATGGCAAACTAAGCGTCAAGAGCAGATGGGCTTGAATGGTGGTCAGTCCACCCCAGGACAGATGCCCAATCGTCCTCCGAGCCAGATGGGCGCCATGAACCCCGGTATGGGTGGACAAATGCCGGTCGGCATGTCACAACAGCCACAGAACGGTGTGCCCATGAACGGCAATCAACAACAAATACAAATGCCTCGAATTCCCCCAAACCAACAGGTAGCCATGATGGATTCGATGGACTTGCCTCCACAAGTTCTCAACCAGCTCCACCAGGTTCCTCCCGACATGAAGAAATGGGGTCAGCTCAAGTTGTGGCTTCAGCAGAATAACATTCCCCAGAATGTGCGCAACCAGCTGGCAGCCATCCAGCAGAAGCAGTTCCAACTCATCCTCCAGCGACGCTCGAGTATGATGCCACAACAACCGCCACAGGGCCAGCAACAAGGACAGCAGCAGTTGTCGCCTCAACAGGGCCAACAACCTCAGCAGTCGCAACAGCCTGGCCAGAACAATGCCAACCCTGGCATGCAAGCGGCTGGCGGACCTGGTCCCAATCCTATGCAGGCGGCGCGGCCACAGATGCCTCAAAACCTGCCACCGCAGGTTCTCCAAGTCTCTCCGCACGAGATGCAGCAAGTCAGAACTCAGCGACCTAACCTGGCTCAGATGCCTGATGACCAGCTGCGTAACATAGTTATTCAGATGAAGAAGCACTCATGGATGCAACAACAGCAGATGCGAAACCAACAAGCCCAGGCGCAAGCGCAAGCTCAGGTAGCTCGCAATCAAGGTCAGGGCCAAGGTCAGCAAGGCGCGCAGAACCAGATGGGTGTACCTCAAGCCCCGATGCAACTTCAGCAACCCCCTCAACCAAACCAGACGCCTCAGCCTCAGAATGTGCCAGTGCCGAATGCGATGGGACAGAATGCCACCCCTCAAACGACCGGTCAGAAGCAGCCCAGCGTGACTCCCGAGCAGGCACGACCTCGACAACAGCCCGCCAACAACCGAGCTCAACCTCCTAACCCATCGCCAGCGTCCGCCCCGAAGAACCTCAAGCGCCCAAGCAACGACGATAATCTAGACGTGCCTGAAGCCGCCAAGTCGGCACCCGCGAGACCTGCGTCACAACCCAATCAACCACAGCAGTCTCAGGGTCCAGGTCCAAGGTTGCTGACTCCTCAACAAATCGCTGGTCTTTCTCCGGAGAACCGAGCCAAGTATGAGCAGGTTATCAAGATGCAGCAGATGAACAAGGCGGGCCAAAATCAGGCTGGGGCACAATCTCAGGTTAACAATGAGATCATGGCACGCCTCAAGGCCCTTGGTCAGGAGGAGCAGAAACAATCGATTCAGGAAATCATGCATGATATCCCTATGACGCCACAAGAGCACAGTGAGACGGCTACCAAACTCCAAAGAATCGTGGTGGACATGAGTAAGATTGGCCGTGGCTTGAGCAAATGGTATGGCATCACTCGCGACGACGCACGTGCTAAGATGTTCTTCCGAACGGTAAGTCCACATTCAGAACCTAACATGATGGTATATACTGACTCGACTCAGCGATGGAGGATTTTGAAGCAGTTCTCCGATGGCGAAAGAATGACTTTGCTCAAGGACACATTCTCTATTCGATCATCGGAGATTGACCAGGCTCGAGCTATGCTCGAGAGCATGGCAAAGGACTTGGCTGCCAGTGTGTATGCTAGGAACATGAACATGGCTAAACAACAGGGTACACCTCAAGCTCAGAACGCCCAGCTTGCTCAGCCGCAACAGCCCATGCCTCAGCAGCCGCAACAACAGCAACAGGCGCAACCGCAAGGACAGGCAGCTCCTGTCAACGGCGAGAATCTACGCAGGAACTCACAGGCTCAAAGCACCACACCCAAGGGAGGCAACAAGGGCGCTCAGGCTCCTGCCGCTCCAACGACCTCTCAACCGCCTTTCCAGTTGGGTGCTTCGTCTCCTCATGGCAACCCAAGCTACGTTGGAAAGCCTAAGGAGATTAACTTGCAGCTGCCTCCATCACGCAAGAAGCAGAAGACTACTGGACAGACACCACAGGGTGCTACACCTTCGCCTCAAATCAGCAAGAAGGCATCTCCTGAGCTCCGAAGAGCGTCCGAGGCTCAAGTGCCCCCCAAGCCGGTCCTTCTCTGCAAGGAACCAGAATGCGAGTTTTCGACCACTGGCTACAGCACTGAGCAAGCTCTTCAGCAGCATATTCTCGAAGAACACACGAAGCCACGGGAGGATCCTATGAGGTTCGTACAAGAGAATCTGGCTTTGGCTCTAGGACTTGAGCCAGATGGTTCCATCAAGAAGGAGCCAATTTCCGAGGCTGCTCCTATGAGCTTGACCAATTCAAAGCAGGGCCAGACGCCTGTTACCATGGCGGCCACTCCTGTGTCTATCGACGGCGGTATGAAGCGATCTGCTAGTAGCATGGGCAAGCCTCAAGACAACAAGGCTGGTGCCAAGGCCGGTGCCACCCCCAAGTTGACAGATGTTAAGGCTGCCGATATCACTGGTGCTGATCCTTGGGCCAATGCAACGATCGACACAGAGATGCTGGTGAACAACCTTGGCGTTGAGCGCGGGTACGGATTCTACGACAACCCCTTCTACGACTACAACGCTCTCAGCTACTTGACACCCAGAGATACTCCCGACTCTGCTAAGGATGGAGGCAGCGAGCCGAACAGTGATATCTCAGAAGGCGCAAGCCTTGAGATTAACTTGGACTGGACAACTGTTGACACTGATTTGCTTCTCAACATGAACAACACTAATTTGGACGGAAGTGGTTTGAGTGTGGATCCTGCGATGTTATTCGAGCAGCCGACGAGACAACCGGACTGGGACGACGTTAAGATTGACTTTTCGAAGCCCTTCCAATTCGATACCAGCCGTGGCTACTACATGGCCACTAACTGATTTTTGGAGCCGTTGAACGGCATTTTATGAGAGGCAACTCGTTTGCCTTGAGAAGACGTCCGGGCTAATAATTGGGATGTATTTCAAGGCCCGGGTTATATACCCAAAGCACTGATATATGTTTTTGTTTTGTTCTTGTTCTCGTTTTGTTACTACCCTTCGGCATTGTCCTGGGTTTAGTTTTGTTATTTGCATTTCTTTCTGGAATACAGTCATACGGTGTGGAAGTTAGGCGACAGGCAGCAAAAAAAGGGGACTGGGCTGAAAATATCATGGTGGGCGCATTGTTCTGGGCCAGCGATGACAGGCTGTGGATTGTTAGTAGTTTGGGAGCGTGGGGACACATAGGAGTTTTGACTGGTAGGAGACAATGTTTGTAATGCATGATGGCTCCTTTGATGATAGTTGCGGTGGTTTTAGTTAAGTTGAAGCTATCAGATGCTTCGTTTTGCAATGTCGGATTAGCGGCTAGGAGGCTCTAGAGATCCATAGGTATGGACTCTGAGCAAATGATACCCAGCGTTTTGCTACCTTTGGCAGTCATCGTGTCTATGTGTTTATATGCAATGTTGACGTTGAAGCGGAACCCAATCCATAAGCAGAAGGAGGAATTTAACTTAAGGTCCGGCCGAGTTCCCGTTCCTGCATCCGGGCCGCGACGGGACCCTCGCCCCACAAGGCACGCGCCTCGCCGCCTCTCCGGAAGCATCCTCACTTTCGCTAGTCCGGACATGGCTTAGACTAAAAGACCCTTTGACACGTCCGTGAGTTTGCGGTTGTTGACGGCTAGGGAGAATTATGTAAGCGGTGCTAGGCTTGATTAGGGAATAAGTAAATAGAGTAGACGAGGTTGGTTCGCATGGGGATATGGGACATGGGACATAGAGCGCGACCGCGTCGTAGTGGAGCGAGAGGTAAAGAGGCTGGGTTAGGGTTCAATTTGGACGTGACAGTGACGGGTGAAAGATGCAGACAATATGTATAGATGTACATTAATTTAATGATGAATTTGCTTTTGGGGATGAGAGATGGGGGAATGGCTACGGTGTATAGAAGGTATTGACAAATTTGACAAGACCAGCTAGGTATCAATAAAAGCAATGTGTTTTGCAATGTTGATGAATTACTCTTTTCTTGTATTTATATATTTATATTTTTTGTTGTCGTGTTTCGTTGACCAGGAAGGTAGTGCAGCAAGCGCCTATCATGACCCCAGGCTCTTTCTCCATGGAAAGTCCCATACCCATTCCCCGCCTTATCTTATCGCCGCCGCGTTCCTTACCAAAACCACCATTTTCCCATCTAACGAGTTCCCACTAACACGCTTCAACACGCAGCAAAGAACACGAACCGCGACGAGACAATTTGTTCATTAAGTTAAGCTTTCTTTTCTTCCTTTTTTTCTCTCATTTTATACTTGCTGCACTACGCATACATATATATAAATATCCACTCCCGCATTGTTCTGCAATGGAGCCTTCGACGACATCATCATCAACATCATCACCTACAAAGCGACGCGCGCTCGCTCCCTTGGACGCCAACGCGCTTGGTACACCAAAGGACTTGTTCAAGCCTACGTTGGGCCACAGTCCTGTAAAGATGGCAATTGAGGGGAGGAAGAGGTTGCTCGATATTGAGGGCAGCGCGCCGGCGGGGAAGAAGGCGTGTCTGGGACGTGATGAGGTATGTTCATATACTCTTTCAAGATGTCATGAGAGAGGAGGGATATAGAGCTAACAATGATTGTTTAGGACGCGTCTGAGAGAAGTGCCAGTCCAGATGTGAGCTCTGTCTTCGACACGTCTGCCAACGACGCCTCATGGGCTACCACCACCGACGACCATAATACAGCTACTGCAGCACCCACAGCTACAGCTACAACAGAACAAACTACACAACAATCCCCGACACTAACGCGCCAGCAAATAAGACAAGTATGTCCCCGCCCAACACGCTCTTGTATGTAAGACAGACACTAACACCAAGACCAGAGAGCAGAAACACTCCGTCTCCGTCTCAGTCTCGCAAACTACAAAGTCCGCACCGGCCAAACAACCGTGCCCCTCTCAGAACTTCAGCAGCGTCCTCTACCCCGCGAGTCACCACGCGTCGTCCGCGTACAGAGCCCAGAGTCCACCAGCGCGTCCAACGATGACGACGAGACAAGGAAGCGTCGGGATTCAATCGATTCGCAACAGACGGAGATTATGGAGGAAGAAAACGAGGAAGCAAGCTGATGAATTCAAAAAGAAACGAAAAAGGAAAGACGGGATGGTGTTGAGGAGTTCTTTTTTTTTATCATGGCATTTCATACCTCATGGGCGGAGCATGTAAATGAAGCGAGGCTATAAAGCGATGGGAGGCTTTTGGCTTGGAAGGCAATCTTGTATTATTTGGTTTAACGATCATGGGCGGCAGTGAGGCATCACGGCATTTTTATCTGGATATGAGTTCCCAGAGATATCCCACGGCGTCATATGGGAGTTTTAGAGGCATCACGGCGAGGTTTTTGCGATGCCTAGAGATATTCAGTTTCACGCGCACGAATCTAGTCTAATTTTGATGATATGTTGACTTCATTGATTGTCTCATTCAATAGTATTCATTTGTTCAAGTCTAAGGCGATATATACGCCGGACATGCCATTCAACCTCGCTCAACTCCAACCACGATATACATACGTCATCATCACAACTCCAGGACCAAAATGCTTAATCTACAAGGATCTTGGGTTCCAATGAATCGTAGTTCTCAAAGAAGCCCTTAAATAGTCGAATACCATATGCAACATCTGCAGTACCACCCGTCTCACGAATGCTGTGCATACTGAGCTGCGGGTTGCCGAGGTCCAAAGTTCGCATACCCAGAGCCGCAGCGAGACCAGGTCCGATAGTGCTGCCACAGGGCGAATCGTTGCGAACGACGAAGAGCTGAAGAGGAACACCAGCTGTGCGAGCGCACTCCTGAATGAGAACAATTCCTGGCGAGTTGGTGGCATATCGCTGGTTGGCGTTGATCTTAATGACAGTGCCGCCATTCATGGCTGGCTGATGCGACGACTCGTATTTGCCAGCGTAGTTGGGATGCACAGAGTGGGCCATATCAGCGGATACGAGGAATGACCTCGATAGAGTCTGCTCGTATGCCGTAGCCTCCTCGCCCTCGTGGTGAACAGCTTCGTAGCTACCTTCGCTAGCGGTATCACGGTTTCCAGGGAGAACTGAGAGGCGACGAATGACGGATGGCAAAAGGTTAGAGTTAGCACCCTGGGCTGAAGTTGAGCCAATCTCCTCATGGTCGAAGCAGACGATCAATCGAATAGTGCTGTCCTCCTCCAGTGAGGATTCATCCTTGACAGACTCAATAAGACCCTCTACTGAACAGTATGTCATGCCAAGGTTATCGAGACGAGGAGAAAAGATGAACTCATCGCTGAGGCCACCAATGCACGACTTTTGGGTATCATAGAGCACGAGCTCAAAGTCCACTATCGCAGAAACCTCGACTCCCGCCTCGGATGCGATGACGTCGAGGACTTGAGGGTGATGTCGCTCGGTGATAACCTTCAATGGCCTGAACTCCTCTTCCTCCTCACCGTCCTCCTTCTTCTCCTCAGGCTCCTCTTTCTTAGCACCCTTGTTCAGCTCAGCTGCAACGAGTCCCGCAATGGGGAAGAGCTCGGTCTCCTTGTTGGGATCAAAGTTGGACTGTCGATGAAGGTGGATAGCCAGTGTGGGGATTCGCACCAAAGGCTTGTCGACCTTGACAAGTTTCTGGACGAAGTTGTCGCCGTCCTTGACCAAGACACGACCAGCGATACTCAAGTCGCGATCAAACCACGAGGTCCAGATTCCACCACCATATGTTTCGACACCGATCTGGAGGAACCCAACGTTGGTCTTCTTGGAAACGGGCTTGAGTCGGAGGCAGGGAGAATCGGTATGAGCGCCAACAATGGCGACAGGGTTACCAGGGCGCCACTTTCGGCCGATGGTGAAAGCGACGATAGTCGAAGCATTACGAGTAAGGTAGTATTTGCCGCCGGGGCGGAGGGTCGAAGCCCAAGAATCGCGCTCGCGGATGAGCTTGAAGCCGGCCTTTTCGAAGCGAGCCGAGGCAGATCGGACGGCGTGATAGGCTGCGAGCTGTTAGCTGAAGTAGGGAAGCATTAAGCATATGATAACGAACGGGTTGGCGATTCATTGACAAAGTCAACAAAGTCGAGAGCTTCCTGGGGAGGTGCCATGATGGGCGATGAAGTCGAGAATGGTGTAGCGAATAGGCGCGGGGTCGATACAATTGCGGTTCTTAATGGTGAAATACGACGAGAAGAGAGGCGAAAGACAGAGAGCATCTGGTGGGGAGATGAAGAAGGTAGAGGAAGCGGTGGGAGACGAGGTTTAGACTAAAGTCGGAGATCAAGACGTCGTTGGTAAATGGGTCATGTGGTTGGTCAGTCACCGCGGGAAGCTGCATCCAAACGCTCCAACCTCCCGCACCTGAGCGGGGCTTATCTTATCGGAGCTCGAGCTTCCTGATACGGGAGTGACATCAACCAGCCAGCCAACTTACTTGACATCTGAAATATGTTTAAGTGATCCAATCATTTGATTATCTCTTTAGTATTTCATATATGGACTATCTAATTCAAGTGCGAATATCGGAAAAGCAGATTGTAGGGTTAATCCTGCTATCATATGGCTCACAGAGCATTAATCTTCACCATCTAGAATATAAACCAACCAATGAGCCGATGGTTTAGAACAGGCAGCGTTTTATGCGACACTTGATTTCGAGATGAGTCACCATGAGTAATAAGATCAAGGCCATTGTTTATATTTTTGTGTAGTAGTTACTTGAAGCCAAGAGATCCCTAAACCCCATCTATTCCCAGCTCATTCATTTGGCCCAGGGTGTATATGAATTAGAGCATCTATTCCATTCTGCATTCATCCCATAAACAATTGACAGCTCAATGGTTGGTAGATCTACCACCAGAGCAACAAGGTATCCAATTCTATCGATCCCAAACAAAAAGCAAAAGCAAGTCAAAATCAAATTTAGCCACCGCTGCGCTGACAAAGGAGAGAGGACAAAGAAAACCTCCCCTCAAAAACCACTTCCACCACGCTAGTAAAATGTCAAGATCGTAACACTTTTACTCATTTTCGTGTGCAGAATAGCAACCCGAAACCAAATGCTTAGTTGTTGCTGTCGGAGCTGGAAGTCGCACCCTTCTCGGTCTGAGAGACAGAGTTGAGGACCTCGGACTTGTTGAAGACAAGTCCAGGGTGACCGAAGCAGAGAGCAAGACCAGCGAGGACAATGACAATACCCTCGAGGATGATGAAGGGGATCTCATGCTTGATCAGATCACCATCGTAACCCTCGCGGAGCTCAGCAACACGGTAGATGCATCGGGTGAGGATGAGGATGATGGAAGCAGAAAGACCAAGGAAGAAAGTCTTGAGGCGCCAGTTGAAGGTCTTTGCCTGACCGGACATCAAGTATCGGATCATGTAGTCGGCAAAGGCAGCAATGAAGGCGACCAGGACAATGACCTGAAGAGCCAGACCAGCCATGGAGACATCAACACCAACATCGCCATCGTCAGATGTGGACATGGCACCACCGGCAGCCTGAAGGATGAGGCAGACAATGTCGAAGGGGATGAAGATCCAGTAGAAGAGCTGAGGCTTGAAGCGAGAAAACTCAGGCGAGAAGTAGTTGATTGTCTTGGAGAGAGTGACGTAGATCGAAGCGGTATAGAAGACGGGAGCGACCGTGAGACAGACTGCAGAACATTGTTAGTCTATGGTGATGAAGTAGAAATGTTCTGGAAACTTACCAATCTGGATCATGAAGGCGTTGAAGGAGAAGGGGTTGTAGTACATCATGACACGACCGACGTAGCCGATAACTTCAGACATGCAGCCAAGAAGCATACCAGTCATGAAACCCCAGCTCTTCCATCGGAAGCCAAGGTAAGCGTGTACGAGTCCAAGGGAAGCGAAGAGAGCGATAAAGACAATGTTGGCAGCCAGAGAAGGTCGGTAGCCGTAAAGACTCCACTCAATGGGGCAAGTGTCGAGATCACAGGGAGAGTCGGAGCCGAAGGCATCGTCGGGGTTGATGGAGTAGTTGTAAGGCATTTTGATGTAAGTATTAAGTTACTGATGTGTTTGTCGAGCGATGGATGGAGGGGAGAGTGGTGTATATGTATTCAACGAGAGAAGGATGAAAGTAAGCTTATTGTTAAGCTCTGTAGAGGAGATGAGATTGGATGATTGATGTTGCTGATGAGTGATGATAAGAAAGCCTGTCCATGGTCGGGGAGGACGGGTATTGATATATGCATGTTGGAAACTGGAGTATCGACATCGATATGGCTATGACAGTCACACAAAGATCCTTCACAGTCGGACTCGGATATTGAGAGTGTGAAGCCCCTACGGTATTGCTAGATTTGCACTAGTGAGCGAGGCTCATCCGTCACAGCGGACTAGACTAGCATGGGCATGTTGATCCCCGCCGTCGCTCTCGCTCTTTAGCGCCCTTCGCATCGCGCGGGCGACCGATTAGCACGACTTGTTTACAAGGGACCAATAGAAGGATTCGGAAGGGTGGAATAGCATCAGCCTCCAAAACGGGGCGGTGTCAGCATGGGGAATTTGACGTCGACAGGCACGACAGGGTTGACGCTAGTTGACCACGTTACAGCAGGTATGTACGTGGTAATGGAGATCCACGCTTATTACAGTAGGTTTTTCGAGCAAACATGCTCTTCTGGTGCAAGATCTGGCCAAAGATCCGTAAGCAACCGGAGAGTCGAACGTGGGCTTGCTTATTTCCTCCACTACAGCTGAAGCTGAGCCAGCAGACAGACCAATATGGCTTCGTGTTCAAAGTACAATTATCCCATCTTGGTCATAACTGTATATTCATGTCGCTTAGCTGAAACAACATCCCAAGCTATGCATGCATATTACACCCAAGTCCTAGGCCATCTCATCTCGAGGCTCTTCTGCCGTGACATGGATGAAAAACAACCCGAATGGCCCCGTTTTAGCCCAAAGATAAAGATAGCGGTACTGTAGATCAAATGCGACGCTAAGAGTCAGAGTGCGAGCAAGCGAGTGCGAATGGTTAATCAGCAGGATCCTGACCAATCACCAGCTATCCCCATAAACGGGCGCCGCATAGCCTCACAGGGCTCAGGTTCCGACCATGGAAAAGAGCCTTATTCCCATTTACCTACGCGTCATTGATGATTTTGCCCACTTCGAGTAATGAATATCGAAGCAAATTCTCGTTCCATTTCTTGTTCTTTTCGTGGAGGCTTGGATTGTCATCCTAGGCATTCTACCATTCAGCGTGGCTTTGGGTTTGCGCTCCCTTGCACCTGAATGAGGTTGGCTTGCGTCAGCGTCCTGTACACTCACTGGATATTCAGAATGTCACTGAAAAGCCTCTGGGAGCGTTCACCCATTTGGGCATATTTATGCGATACTTCAGTGAAACGTGATGATCGCTTCGACTCATTTTGTAGTGAATTCATTAATAATTATCGTAATCCAAATATAGATCACTCACTGCTCTACAACTTTCCATGTTTGGGCATGTGTTGAATACTCCAGATTAATCTGCCATGGCTTATTAAAAATACCCAATATCAATACTAGAACTCTGGTCGGCGGCACAATAATACTCGTTTAGGCTAGGCTCGAGCAATCTGACCGCCAACTCAACGTACCTGCTACGAGACAACTATTATCTTACCATCCATTCCAGCGATTAATCTACCCTAATCCATATGCTTAACACGTGTACGCGTAACCATCCTATACTTTAGCCCTTCCTCATCACATTGAAACAATCACAAACTCTTGAAATGCACTGCCTCTCCCGAGATTATTACGAGGCTGGGATGTCAGATTCTTGACGATAAAGGTTCAAAGTGACGACGCCTAATGTGCTGACAGGGGAAATAAACTACCCGGCACTGAATGGATCAATGAAGTCGTTAGTTTACTAGACTGTAATTCAATTCCTCTGTACGGAGTAGCAACACGGAGCGGGGCTTTCTCAAGCGAGTCCGTGTCCGTGTGTCAATTTAGCCTTGTCTCTCTCTCTCATTCGGCTCCGTCCGGCCATCATAATTGCTCCGGTCCGTGTGCTAGCTAACATAGCCTCCTGAATACCTCTCCGACTTTTCTTATCTACCAATTGCATGTCATTCTTAAAGTTTAGAAGATTATCTTTTGATGTTTGCAATCATTTGAGGCTCTTCCGGGATTCTATACAACATCCACCTTCGTACCTTAATTGCGTGCGACTTGTATGGTAGCAAAGAACGACGAACCGACACAATGTTAAACCGACACAATATTCAAGTTCATGCAAAAGTTTGGACATGCTTTGCGTGCTGACATTTCGCTCACACTTACTTGTTGGACCTCGAAATGCCGGATCTCTGTTATGGGTTGATGGTATCCCTTCAGCTTCGAGCTTATCCACATCCCCTAATTGTGCAACTGCTGACAAAAAATAGATTTCATTTACAAAAAGGGGCGCGGTTTATCATATAAAGCATCCAATGTCTTGACTACATCCCGATTGCAAAACCACAAGTACCAACTACTTCGTCTGATCAACTCCTTTCCATCATGACCCCACGTTGTGGCTTTCTATTAGAGTTATCGATTCTCGACGCACTTGCCAGAATAAATACGTCTAACGACTTAGCCAGTGACATATCCAAGGATACCATAGAGACTATTTGCGATTTTCTTCTATTAGCCAGAAGTTCTTCTACGTCGGCGGCTTCACTCCTTCGGCCATCTCTAGAACTCGGCCCGATCCCGCACAACATCTCGTCTCTTTCTGTCACTTGATCATCCTATCGGCAGTCTCCCGCCATGAAGATACCCTAAGTCGCTCTAGATTACTTCTAGAGCCTAAAGTATCTACTGAAGAGTCGTTGGATCATCGGGGTCAAGACTCGACGTTGTACCAAACTACCTATATGATAACGCTCAACGACGGAACTCAAACAAAACGCAACGAGAGGGTCCTCCAAAGAGATTTCATCTTTTGCATTGTTCAGAACATGTTTTCAAAGGGCTAATATTGATGTTCTTCAAGGCTATACGTGCCCGCTTTTGCTATGAGAACTACTAATCGTTCGCGAACCCGGACACACGATGCAATGCGACGATATCTGAAACACAGATAAATACGAACGATCTACATTCTGCGATCCCGGGCTGATAAACTCTAACGCTGATCAAACCTCTCAAGTCAAATCATAACCGAGATCAACGATATCGGCGGTACCAACGTTGTCCTTCCTAGAAAGGTGTTTAGCCCAAACATCTCGGCGTTATATGTCGGCCATAGTTCTCCCGACAATCCCTCACGTGACCCTAATTGACTTTCCTCATGTTTGCGGGCTTCCATGTTCCCCCAATCTGGTCGTGGAGTATCTGTGATGTGGTACACGATAAGCACAAGAGAAAGGGCGCGCCGATAGTGTTTCCAGCATACCTCTTTATGGACTCACAAGACCGACCATAGACCTATTATGATCCTTCTATCTCGAAACCTTACCCTCGAGTAGCACGAGATCACCTATCAAGGGCCGAGATAACGTCCAATATTTGCATACGTCCACACAACATGGGGGCACTATGTCTCATGTTCCCCGCCGGGAACATTTTACACATATAAATTGCACCATATGCAATGCTTGTTGGCAGTCAACTGGAGAGGTACCAGCCCTATCGTGGTGGAGTTTGATCGAGCACGGTTGATCGTGGTATCCATACCTTCCCGCCATCATGCCAAGGTCTTGGCTTTTACCGGGTAGATCTTGGGGAGTAGATCATGGGGTGCCTATCTTGGCACCTTGAGCCAACTGACCGGTACGTCCCTGCCAAGCTGTCAATAATGGGTGTTACAGCCGAGGAACACATGATTGGTCGCAGGAAGGAAACATTCTGAGCTTAATGCTCGGGGTGTTGATAGCAAACAACCGAAACGAATACCTAACCCATGAGTTCATTAGTTTAACCTCCATATATCCAGCCGGTCTATTTGGGAAAGTCCAAGCAGTTGTGGAAGTCTGATACAACCAGACACAAACAAGTTTCACATATTAGGGATATTGAAGGTTTGACAATTGGGTTTCATTTTGTCATTGGCTCGTCTAATCCTGTAGGAGCTCGTGTAAACTATGAACATTGGGATATCTCGTGAATCATACAGTAAACGCTATAAAGAAAAGGAAAAAGAAAAGGCTCCAACTTTAACCAGCGTGGGCAGAGTTGGCGTTGTCAGCACAAGACCAGGGAGAGGTAGTTCCCTGCTTGGCTGAGTCAATGATACCGACAACGGATCCATAGGTACCAGCAATCATGCAGAAGGTACCGATCACGATAACAAAGACACTCCAGAACACCATGAGACCCCACTTGATGTCACGGTCCTTGCGACCCCAGTTGTCGTACAGCCACATGCATCCGAAAGGCTGGAAGCACATAAAGGTACCGAGAAGGGCACCGATAAGAGACACGAGGGCACCGAAGACGGGGATGGCATTGGCGATGATATAGGCGATGATGGTGATACCACCGGTGCAGGCGAGCCAGGTACCCCAGTGGACGATACCGTTGGAGTTGAGGTGCTTAGAGCCGCGCATGATTCGGAGGAAAAGGTACTTGGCAGGAACCTTGTATAGTTGTTAGTGAGACGCTCAGGTAGAAATTGACTTTCGTATAGGAAACTTACATGAGTGACAATCATGGCAGTGACAATAAGGCCGGGAAGAGCGAAGCCATAGCAGACCTTCTTCATGACATAGCCGGCAGAGCCCAGAGCAGGAGAGGCAACGTAGGAACCACAGAAGTAGTACACGACGCAACCAATAGCAATGTAAACAGCAGTGACGATACCCTGAGCAATGAGGAGCGATCGAGTGTAGTGCTTAGGCTCGCGCATCTCAGCGGCGATGGAAAAGAAGGCGGGAGTGCCAGAGTAGGCGAAGATGAGAGAAGAGATGGCGGTGATACCCTCGGCGAAGCTGGGGTTGTTGGTGAGCTTCCAGTCGGACTCCCAGTGGTCGGTTCCTTGGGGAGCAGCAGCGGGACGATCCTGGACACCGACGGCAACGGTGACAGAGAAGATGGCGGTCATGATACAGACGAGACCGATCCAGGCGAGCCAGCCAATCTTGCTAAGAGTTCGGATACTGGAAAACATGAATGTGAGGATGGCGGCAACGGCGACGAAAACGGCGGTGCAGGCGGCGTGGGAGGAGACAGAGTTGAGGCCGATCGAGATACCCAGCATGGCGGAACCAGAGACAAAGATCCAGTCTTTGGGGCAAATATTAGTAAACATGGTCTTGGAGTAAATTGGTTGATCATCACTTACAGAGCATGAAGATGGTAGCAAAGATTTCACGACCAATCTTTCCAAACATCTTGTAACCAGCATCATCGATACTGTAGACGTCGGGATGATTCCTCTTGAAAACACCAACCATGTAGTCGGACCAAGTAGTGATAGCAGCGACTGCGCAGAGGCAGATGACACCAGGTAATATGCCTAGAGAGTCGAATGTTGCGGGAATAGACAGGACGCCGAGACCGACTTGGGTCTTGGCCATGAGGGCAATAGTCGCGATCCAACCAACCTGTGGAGCATGTTAGTACCGAAAGCCGTTGGACCAATGTAGTAGAGAATACATACGTTGCGGTAGTTGGGACCCTCCTCTGATACTTCACCGAAGACGGCATCCTCAACGTGGGCGGCAGAAGTAGAGCCGGGGTAAGAAGGAAGTCTCGAGAGAGAGTTGGCCTTCTCAGCGTCGGTTGGGGCTTGCTTGGCCTTGTTGTGTGATGAGATACTATCGGCAGACATGTTTGCGGTTGTATAGAGAGGATAGGTATCTAAGAGTAAGGGTATCGAGTGTAAGTGAAGGGTTCAAGGCACAGCCCGTGGAGATCTGGGGAAACAAAGTCAGGACAGATCAAGGGGAAGTCGTGCCCTTTTAAGATTCGAGTCAATTCAACAACGGGACGGGAGTCTCGAACTATCCTGCGTAGCTGAAGGTCCCTTTACCCCATACTACCTGGTACAGTAAGTTACATCCAGGGGGACCCATCTACTGTCCACTACCACATTGACATCCACATCAACATCTCCACCACAAGGTACGTGATGACGAGATGTGGTTGAAATCCTCTGAGCGGCTCGCAAGAGCAAAACAGGACTAATGTGATGGAGTAAATTCTGTGGATACCATCACACAAAGAGTCCCTTCACACTCCTTCGTTCTCACTGATACCCTTCATTTGTATGGGGGCGGAGTACCCGATAAACATCCTCCTTCATGTTGGAAGACTCCCAGTGCAATAAAATGCGTCGTTGTTAAATGTTGTTCCGTGACTGGAAAGTCTATGGACGCCCAGCTTCGTATAGCGCCACTTGTCGGCCGAATCTCCAATTTCTCCAAACCCCAAAACTAACTTTTTTTCCCGCCGTGACCTTGTCGTCGCCGCCTCTCAACATGACGTCGCTTGGCAAAAGGAAATAAAGCGAGTCAGTGACTGGCGTTTGAGCCTCAACCAAGACCAAGGTCCCCTAGTCATCTAAGAGAACATTGAAACGCCGTGATAGGTTCGGAGTAAAAATGGGTGCGTGGCTTTTTTATCCCGCAAACGAGAAATGACGTCGTGAACAGTCGCAAGGGGCGAGATTGGACGTCGGGAGGGAACCCGACGTGTGAAAAAACCATGAAACATGACCAGTTACGTACCTTTTTTCTCACTCGGGGCCGACATTACTCCGCGAGAGACCCTGGCATGTTGCATTTCCCCAACCAAGTACCCCAAGAGATCGACGACACTTGATGCGGGGATTCCCTCTTTTTCGTCCGGAGGCGCCGGGTCCGGGGGGTTCCTCTCTTGAGCATTACCCAATTGGGGCAAACAAGCCGGACTCTCTTCACGACGCTACTACGTAGATGGTACAAGCGTCGACTGCCCTAGGGACTAACTAACTGCAACGGTGAGTTGGCTTAGTACTATTAGCTATGACTTCACCTATCTGTCTATCGTATCCGCTCCAACTAGTAACACGGCAGTTCTATCAAGTGTCGGTAAACACCGGCCTCTACTACGACAACTAGAGAACAATGAAACAGTCCTGCAACTAAACGGCGCCTGGCAGAATTCGGAGTCACACACTTCCCCGAATGATCGGCATACGCGTGCTTACATTGGCAACCTTCTGGAAGACTTCTCAAACGAGATCATGACGATCACCAGTCACGGTCTTCGGGCTAGGAAACCGACGCCACAATGCGACAACTTTTACACAAGCTGACAAGAATCTAGACCTCCTGAATTCGAGAGCGATGAAAGCGCGCATAGGCACGACCCAAGCACTGCTCCATAACACAGACTGTGGATCACTCTATCACACTTGGCCCCATCTATTATCCATGGCGCTGCATGCACCAAGTGGTTCTCTCAACAGTCTCAAGCTCCAAATGCGTGAGGACATAGGGGGCTAGGCTTGCCGAGGGGGCAATGGATGTACTGCGCCTCGTCTCGTCACTATAGGCGTCTAGTGTGCGAACCGCATGGTAAACCCAGTTTATCTCCAATTTTGAATATACAAGCAAGCCTCTGAGATTGGAGTATCTACAACCTGACCAACCCAGAGCCAGCAGCATGGCAGTCATTGTCACCGCGTGACAAGACTCTGCTGTGCTGTACGTATCTACGTGGAGTTTCCCCGGACCCAAAATTCTAACTTCCAATGCCAAGTTCAAATCATAGATCCCTCTCTCCACAGCAACTCCAGCCGAGGAGGGCTCCATCGCCAACTGGGGCAAAGATCCTTGGCATAACAAGTCACAAAGACATGTTGCCCGGTTCAACTTGCCTTACCCAATAGACGACTAAGGAAAGGATCTGACTGGACATGGCATTCTCCAAATTCTAGATTACGAGATTCCATCGCGTCTGTGTGTGTCTCGACCAGTCAGCTAGTCTCGTGTTTCAGCTGTCGAGGATTCCCCAAACATGGATCTCTCGTCGCCTTCCTTTCTCGTCGTGTGTGTGATTAATAGTTTCGAAAGTATCCTAGAACCCGACCCTTCTTGAGCATTTAATTGACGCGTATATCTACATATAAGACTGCCTGTGGCAGGCACGGACTCCCGATCCCTACCACGGTTCTTGAGCCTTTTGGTCAGCACAACATTCAACCCCACAAGTTCACCTCCAAGAACCCAAAGGTCGCATTGCTCCTTTGTTTATCATGAACTATATCTAACAAGGAGTTCGACAACGGAGTATCTCGGAAACTACAGTATTTCCTTTCGATACTTGGTATGTGTTTACGGGGATGGCCGGAACTGTAGCTTGTGGCGAACTCACGGCCCACCAGGACGAGGTCCTTCAAGACAAGTCAGCTTCAGCAGTCATATCATAACAACCTATTGTGGTCGTCTAGTTGTCAAACGAACAACTATAAGCGAGCAATGACGCCTAACAACCCGGTTCTGTGGTAGTTCCAAGAAGGCGCAGTTGCTACGACTTGGAACCTGACTGACAACTTTGACTCCACACGCGGTCGGGATGATTGGAGAACTATGTGATATGCACAAGAATCAAGTCTTCTGCGAACCCCTATCGAGATTCTCGGGGAATAGCGTTTGTTATCCCCGAGTTGAAGAGTGACATATGTTGCGGGAAATGTGGTGATCCGCAGCCATACTGCTCATTAACCCTCTAACCCAGAACAAGATATCTGTGATGTGACAAATATCCCCAGAATTTCTCCAATATCACCTTCCTCTCTCAAGTCTCTCTTACGGACGTCGCGGATACCAGATTGCAGATCTGCCCGAGTGTTGCCCGAGTGTTAAGAGATCGGCGTTGGCTTCGGCTTGGGCCCCGAAGAGTCTTACCAGCCTACAACACTACGGCAGACAACACGTAGTACTAGTAACTACTTAGAGTTTCGAGTAACATAACATTACAAGTGAGTTCTATTTCTACGGATTGTATGACGAATCTTCGCGTGCTCATACTTCCACCGTTTCGCTGTAGTGAGGTCCGACCAGCTCCGGCAAGATCTGGCTCATCACAACGTCCTCTTTATTGAGCCGTAACCTACCGATAATACTCGACTTAATACTCTCAGCAAATATCAGTATATATAATGCCATGGTTCTCCAGGATATGTTGATCTTGTGTGATTGGCGTGATGTGAGTTGCCCGGTTGAAGAGAACACAGGAGTACAACAATCAAGCCATGAGGTCTTTGAGGGCAATCAAGTGCTCAAACAAGTTCCTAGCTCTTCAATAAAAGGTCCATTGTCTACTTTCACGTAAGTTCGTCTGAAGTTCAAGTCAAAAGGCTGTACTGACTCTGGTGTCAATAGTGCTAAGTAGCTGGACGCAAGTAACTACCAGCCCAACCGGTCGACTCGAGCGTAGACGATACTATAACTTGTCACGAAACTACAAGCATCGTGAACTTTCCCGAGTACTTCAGCGACGGTGCGATGAGAAACCACAGCCCTCGATGAGATAGTATCAAGATACTTGGGAAAGCCACCAGCAGAGGTGGGTGGTCAAAGGCAGCTAAAGGAAGTAACTCTTGACTTCCAACGATGAGCTTATAAGCGCTTACAGCGTAGAAGAGACGTCTAGGAACTGTGTCCCTCTTTAGATAACCAAGAACCCTGAAATAAACGAGGAGGTAAGGAGTTCTATGATAGCTGTGTTACTCGAAGGAAGCGTGAAGATGAAGATATCCACGCCTAACAGGATAATATTGAGGAGATTCAATCGAATAAGAACTCCACTCATTAACTATATGTAGGAGGCCTAGGCGACGGGGAACATGAAGATTGCGGCTTCAGGGTAGGTAGCTGTGTTTCGCAAAGTTCCGATCCGTTTTTGGATATTCCATTATATAGCTTTCAGTGTGGTATAATAACATCCTTGAGTTAGTCTAATAAGTTTGGTTAGATTACAAAAGGCAACCGGATCGAAAATGGTATGTGACACATCTGGCAGTGTTCGTGGCTTGGAAAACCCGTGGATTAAGATTGAAGCTATTCGCGGTCCCTATTAGGAATAGTCCTAAGGGCGCAGAAAGAACCGACATACTTGTTCGTTCTCCGGAAAATAAGTGTTATATCACAGGCGCGATAGTGAAAAATACATAATCACGAGTATTGGTCCTGAATATGTATGCAATAACAAGTCGGCAAATTTCAACGTTCGAGTAGTCAACCCTGGGACTTGTGATATGCACAACATTGAGTTTAATATCATTTACCGCTACATATCCTCCACCTTAGATCCAGAAGGAGCTTTCAAGAATAAAACTCGAAATATGATCCTATTTCAGTGGTATCTTCGTCCATTTTACATGTATATCCAGCAAAATGAATAATTGTCAATGGTAATCATGTGTTTGAGAGGCATTATCGCGGGCTACCCTGTTGCACATTCACTCGTTTTAACAAACATCACGCAACCTACAGATCAACATCCAAGTCACCAGACTTAGAGATCAATCAACAAACCACAAGCTCACCTCATACAAACGCAGGGTATCGTAAATGAACTGTCTCACCTTTCGTGGTATCCATGCGACTCTCCCATCCCATCTCCAGATACGGCATGCCGACTTCCAGAGACCTTGCATCCTTCCTATTCTATCAAGATGGTGCCACTGCGTATCCTTGGAATCGACATTCCGCAATTTGCGTATTGTCATGCTGGGTCATCTGCTGGATTCCTCATTTGGATAAGCAACGCCGGTGCTTCAGATTTACCAGGCGATGCTTGGGAAATGAACGGGTGGAGCAGACGCATGAGCGGACCCTCCACCCCGGATTTGCCAAGGTTTAAAACTCGGGTGGCTTGACAAGACACATTAGCAGCTTCTCTAGTTGCGCCCCATTGACAACGTCCATTATCAGAAAGGTTCAGATATCTCTTAAGAGGCTCATGGCGGATGCCTGATGGATCACGATACATCAGCCGAGAGTCATAGCATAAGTAGAATTAAACAATAACAAATAGTTCTAATCGCAAATACCCGACTGCGGATTAGATTTATATATGTACATAGGAATAAGCCAAGATAGCTGTGGTATTCAAAGGTCTAGTCGAGTACTGTACATTCCAACGAGACAATTAAATACAGAAGAGTTCATGAGTTGCCATAGCCTGCAGGCTTCAACAGATACAATTGAAATAGGGAATAATTTAAGCCAGGACGAAAGCGGCGATACCAGCGACGGCAGCGAAGAAAGCAGAGCCGGCGAAAGAGGCAGCGCCAGCAGTGACGGCAGGAGGAGGAGTGGGGACACTGGCATATAGGTCAGTAAATTGCTCAAGATCTCAAGATATCAAAGGAATACTCACGTCTCGTTACCTCCGCCGATGGGAGTGGTAGCGGGAGGAGGGACAGCAGGTCCGGTAGGGTTCTCAGGAGTACCAGGGTTGCCGGGCTGGCCGGGCTGACCAAGAGTAGTACCAGTAGGGCAAGGGACCTGGATGGTAGAGTACTCAACGCTGGTGAGGACAGTGGTGTAGCTCTTGGTGATGGCAGTCACGGACTGAGAAGGAACACACTCGGGGTTGCCAGGAACGGGAGTGGGAGGGACAACGGGCTTGTCACCAGACTGAGTAGCGGGAGGGTTGGGGTAGACGGGGACAGTGCCGTTGTTACCAGGCTGCTGAGGCTGTCCGGGCTGCTCAGGCTGAGTGGGCTGGGTCTCGGCAGGAGGGGCAGGAGGCTGCTCGTAACCGGGC